>JAPKLW010000757.1:98026-197941 GCA_026898455.1 Plectranthus barbatus
TTAGGTTTAAGATCATAGGAAGTATGTTAGGGATCTGGCTCATTCATATGTCAATGAGAATGGCACATCCCACTGTTGATCCCATCAATACACAACTATGTACCGACACATCAAGTAGCTAGGATAAGCCCACTTATGAACCGATGTGCCGCAGCTTAGACCGACAGCCTATCCAGGGACCGTCTCAGCTGTGATACTGTTTATATCTCGCTAGGTCAAACGATTCATATGATCCTCTGTGATCTCCTACACACCATATGATCATCCCTATAGGCGAGATAATAGGATATTATGGTTCGTTGTATGTTTGTTCCATCAGACAGCGAGCATTGTTGCGGCAACATATATGAAGACCAGTGTACGAAACACTTAATCATATATGCTTTCAGTATATAATCCCAACAATCTCCCACTTATACTTAAAGCATAATACCAGTGCTTTACCAACGTATTAAGTGTGTCTATACCGTCAATCACTCCCACTGCATACACGTCACCTCTTGTCACGATTTCTCGTATGATGTGATACCACACATCCTATGTGTTTCACCACCTTGTGAGTCTTGGGTTCTCTTGAGTTTGTCATTGCACCAACATAATCACAAATCCTTGTGACTTAATTAGGCAAACTCAGAACACACACCTCTAGAGGATGGCATCGGAGCTATACTGCTTCTTGCGAAGCTAATGAAGCTGACAAAAACTCAGCCTTCATACTGGAATCCCCAACACATTTCTGTGTTAGATTCCTATAACTCCTCCTCCAAGGCCAACACATAGTTAGAGGTCGATTTCCTTTCCTTATGATCCTCCTGGATATCCGATGCCATTCAACTCACATAGCACATTAGTAAACCAATGTGCATATCTAGAGTTGAATTGATGTCTGTCTAACATGCTTATCGCATTACAGATATCTGAGCTCGTTCATCTGCAATATAGAAAGACAACAATCTTTCTTGCTATGAACGACTCACCACAGAATCAATTTAAGCGACTTGAGATACCTGAACATCCTTTTCTTGTGTCAACACAAGACTTTAATTCAAAAGATGTTCCAGAATCTCATAAGTCCTACTTCTGAAACTGTTCGGATAACCATCCTTTATGCCTGACGATATCCCCACACTATTTCCGAATGTGAAAATACTATCTGCATAATGTGCAAGGAAAACCACGCTTCCACTGACACATAACTGGTACATGTAACTCTCATTCTCGATAGACAATATCGGAATGTCTGTTACATGACCTTGAAGCTCGTTTAAGGTCATGCTTGAACTACCTTGGCTTCGAGACATGATGCTGCACATAACTTATCTGGTTGTCGCATACAGATGTCGTCACCTTTTATCAATGTACCCGTTTACAAAATACGGATGACATCATCTATGTTCCAGATATTTAGATACATATGCGCTGTTATGATTAAAAGAATTCGAATGGGTTTAATAGTTGCAACCAGTAAGAAGGTCTTGTTGTGAAACATACCTTTGCTCACTAACCTAGACATCGAATATACTAGGTTACCATTCGAGCATTTTACTTGTATATCAATCAGTTGCCTATAGCTGGTAAGTTATCTGGCAATCACTGATCCTGATACACAACCATAACCTTTACTAACTAATTTCTGAATCCATGACTGCATCGTTTGTCTTAATAGCTTCGTTGCACTTTAAGGGATAAGCACGATGTTGTTCATTAAGCTGGGAACAAGTCCAAAGACTGTTTCCACGAACCAGTACCATTAAGCCTATTAAGGCAACCTCCCACTGCAACGTTGCTCCTTTTATGTTGTCAGTTAATGGTGCATTAATGTGTGGTTTACCACCTTACACAGGTGACCGCGCAATTGGTACCATACCTTCCAAGGTATGCTCAATATGCCACGGGGTATTTCCTGATGGATTTGAATTGTCTTCTCTAAAACGTTAGAGAACAATCTCATATTTGGATTCATGGTTTTATCCTATACAACTTGCTTGTAACTAGGATACTTAAAACCACCATCTTTTTCGTTTACTTGGAATAGCCCACAAAGCAGTACCAGCTTAAACCTTTCTTCTAACCAATCAGTTTCCTATATCAGCTTAATAGCGGAATTACCCATCATTGCCCTTTTGACATAGTCAAGGTCTGCTAGGGTATTTAGAACTGATTTAGAAGACACTAGCTTAAGCAAATACACAACTGCTTTTGGCGCTCTTCCCAAAAACGAAAATTTGGCAAAGCTGGCATAACTTATAAACTTTTAAAGAATTTTTATTTCGTTCTACCTACACCATTCCAATCGAGGGATAACAGGTGTAGTCAACTGGGATACTATCCCTTTGCTCTGCCAGATACTGTAAAAACCCATCACTTTAAGATACATCATTATGAACGAACCATAATGTTTTTACGGTCTTGTTTAACTTATTCTCTACCTTAGTCTTGAACGCTCTTGATTAAAGCAAGAGACTAAGACTTGTAGTGAACTAGATAAACATATCCAAATCTTAAATGATTACAGCATCAATGCCTGTTAAGGCAACTGCGGAAGTAGATTCAAACCAGCAAACCAGAGCAAACACAAAATAACCTATAGAGATACAATCGCCTATTAAAAGGCCTGGTCACCATCTTATACCTCCAAGTAGTTGTCATAAGTACCATTCTTAGGAATACCTGGATTGAATCCATAATTCCATGAATTACTTAAAACTACTTAGACTGACGTAACCTATCTCTATAGTGATTCTTTAAATTATACCTTAGAACACTGACAGTTTATGTAATCAAGTAATGAAGAGACAATCATCTATAATAGAAAACACTGTTATTCATTCATGATAGAAAAAATCTATCTGAATAACTGATAATCCACAATAATAGATGAAAACTTGTTTATCAAAACAAAACAACATCTCTTCAGAAACTTGAATTAAAACAGAGTTTTTAACATAAACTAGAAGTAAAATCTCCATCAGCTGAAGTAGCGACTTCCAGAATCAATCTTGGAGATGGTAATCCCGCCATCTTCAAGCCTTAAGCTTGATTCCCTGCAAAGTGTAGCAAACACGATTAGTGACCTCAGTTACCACTACCCACTAAGGAGTGGAAAACTGACACTAAACATGTTTCAACAACCAATGCAAAAGATGATGTACCTTGTCCCTTAGTTACCAAACTTGGACAATTTACTTTCCAGTGTCCCTTCTTGCCACACTTGAAACATTTGTCCTTCTTGTTATCTTTCTTTCCCTTGTTCTCTCCTTTACCATTCTTCTTCTTCATGTCATTACGACGCGATTTAGAAGAACTTTTAGCAAGAGATCTGGAATGAACCGATAATACAAGATTGCTCCCACTGCTTCCTTCATTCCTCTTTTCCATGACATCACTCTTCCGACTCGGAAGCAAATCAGAGTGACTCAGAGAAGAGACTGAAGAAGCTTCTGTTGATACAAGATCCTTGAGAGCAGACTGTGAACAGTATACTCACTCTTGTTTTTCTCAACAGAAATTCTGAAGTCATCAAATGACTTTGGTAACGTGTTGTGTATCAAATCAATTTTGACACCATTGTCAATTTGACCACCCATCAATGTGTACTCATCTATGAGCTGGATGAGCGATTCCACATGTTCACGTACCGAACAGTTCTGACCCATTTTCTGTCTTACAATACGCTTGATAAGACTGGATCTAGCATGTCCATCGAGTCCGCCATATGCTACGTCAAGACGTCGCATAATGTCACACGCAAACCACACATCACTATAACGAGGACGCAGTGCATCTGACATACCAGCCAAGATATACTGTCTGGCCATGCCATTCGACCACATCCACATGTGATACTGTGCATGCTCCTCATCGGAAGATGTATCAATGGGCGAACTCGGACAGGGAGTTTGCAGAACAAACAAATGTCCAAATGAATCCAAGAGTTTGACAATGTCACTTTTCCATCCAGGAAAATTCGGACCAGTCAAAGAATTGTGTACGATTGAATTGATGAGCGATGCAATAATAGACATATCTGAAAACAAATAAGCGAATTAAAGTAAGCACATACTACGAACAATTGAAACAAATATGCATAGAACCTTTAGATAAAACAATGCAATTTGTTCCCTCCAATTGCCCAAGCTAATTCACTACAAGCTGCTTCAGCAGACGTTTACAGCAAACGCTCAACCAGACCAAAATGATCCTTTAATTTCTTAACATGCCAGGTATCTTAAGCAAAAGAAATTAATATTGGAGATCTTAAGACCATGTTCACCTATCCGGAGCAGGGACATCATTCATGAGTTATACTCCAGGCAAAATCTAAGCCAAAGTAACCACAAGCCTAACTCCGGATGTTCAGAGCTATTTAGTATAGTGCTAAACCCTACACCGCATGCCCCTTACATCCTTTGTTATCTCATTTAGTTTAATCTTAGAGACCAGTGAAAGTTGTCTCAATGCAAGCCGCTTCAGCAGACGTTTGCTTAGAGGTTCCCACTTCTCATCTTAAACTAAATGTTTTATTTAGAAACCTCATCGCATTAGAACCTGTAATTTATTTCTAACGCAAGCTGCTTCAGCAAACGTTTACGCTTCGAAATGCCTTACTTCTAATGAGAGACCGTATTTGTGGAGGTCTAATGATTTTAGTTTGAAAAGAACCAAAATCCAGCTTAGTAATTTTAATTCTAAAGGTTTCATGCGCACACATTATTTTATGTTCCCATAAATTATGTCACACCCAAAATTCCATCATAAATTAATATGATCCCGGAATTTATAGACACAATTTAAAACATAAAATAAATCACATAAGACATGCTCAAAATTAAAATTGCAACATGCTTATAACTGTAAATAATTAAAGCAAATAAACATGCATTCCTATTATTTACTAGTGCGCACATAATAAATCACATCATTACGAGAATAAATAAATAAACAAATAAAATTCTCGTGGCCCCTCAGATGCGATTACAACTGAAATAAATTAAATCTAACTATTACAAGATTTAATTCAATACAGATCTTCAAACTGGGCCTCCGTCTGACTTGAAATCTGATTTAAATTGCATAAACAGCAATTGGGCTTCAATTAGGGTTTCTGGCCCAAAAAGAGGAACCAAACCCTAATTTCAGGACAGCGGGCCGCCTCCGGGCCCGAGCCACGGCCCGGGCAAGCAAAACCCTAGGGTTTGCAAACCCTAGCCGCCGCAGCCAGCCGCCTTTCCGGCGACCGCCCCCGCCGCGCACCTTGCTGCCATGCTCGTCGGTCACCAGCCTCAGCCCAGCCACGTCCCGACGCCGTTTCAGCCCAGACACCCGGCGCAGCAACAACACTCGCACGACAGAGAACCGCCACGCACAGAGGTTGCGCGGCCCTGCCATCGTCGTGCGCGACCGCGTGCGCGGGTTCCCTTTTACTGGCCACCACCACCGCACGCAGGAGGCGCGCGGCTTTACCATGTCCGACGCACCACCGCCGGCTTCGCGAACAGACGGCCGCGCGCAGCCTTTGCGTATGCGCACAACAACCACCTTCGTTGTCTGCGTCTCCTCTGCCCAAACGTCGGTCTTGCAACGAAAACCCGACGAAGAGAGAGAGGCGAGCGCGGCCAAGCCGCAGGGAAGAGTCCCTGCCGCCGCCACTCGCCTGGGCCGCAAGTCCGCGCATCGTCCAGCCTGTCGGACCTAGGTTTTTCGCCGGGAGCGTGCGCAGCAGCCTGAACAGGCGCGGCCCAGCCGCAGGGACGAACCCTGCCGCCGCCACCCGCTGCCGTGCCATCGCCGCCGGCGGCGAGTCATGGTGGTGGAGGGGCTAAAACCTAGGCTTGTCGTCTCCTTTGTTCTTCATTTCTCGTTCTTCCTCCGGATCTCAATTTTTACAGATTTGAGAAATAAAAAAAATATAAAAAATAGATCTAAAATCTATTACATAATTTTCTATCAAATCTAACCACGGATTTTCTCGTGGTGAAAAACCAGATCCAAAAACGAGAAGGCCACGAGAATAAAAACATCCACGACATTCAAATCCATCCATGAACATACATATTTATTTAATTTTAATTTATTCAAGATAGAGCCTAAGAATATGAACCTGGCTCTGATACCAATTGTAGGGTTTGAGTCTACGATGGACAACACGAGTTGCCATTATGAATTTCTTGCCAAGGGTCGTTCTTAGGATACCAGGAATAAATTTTAATTAAATAAACCATGCGAATCCTATGCATGCTCCTACAAAATTAATTGCATAGGATGGATCTAGAGAATACCTGATTTCACCGTTTGATCTACAGATCTAGATCGGAGCCAATAACAGTGAAATAGATCTGGATCTGAATCTGAATGCCGGCGAAGAACAGTTGTTCCTACAGATCTGATCTTCTGATCTGTTCCCTTGCTCCTTGGAAATCTGGTGAGGATTATCTACCAAGTTGAATCCGAGATCTGGAGGAATCGATCAGATCCTCCCACAGATCAGCCGCCGCCGTCTCTCCCAATTTTCAATGTACTGAAAGTCTAACTTGATCTGATGGAGAGAAGGCCTATATATAGTGCTAGGGTTTTGAGAAACCCTAACCCTAATGGGCTGTGAGCAATTAATGGGCCAGACCAGGGATCAGATGCAAATAATAAAGTGGGCCCTCTTTATTAATTAATCCTTCCTTGTTCAACCCAGAACGTAATTAATTAATAAAATATTGTTTTAACCTTCACCACGGTAACAATGCTAACTCGCCCCTTTATTACCACGTTATTAGGAACGGGTTGCACCAAACTAACATGATCCACATATTTAAGGCTTTAGACATTCATTAATTAATTTGGCCTATGACAATTAGCCACAATTAATTAATCTCTTATTTCCTGAGTTACACCACTCACTCCTTTTCACTTATGCCTGAATTAAATAATTCAACCTACAGGGTTTAGCATAATGAACCTTGTGAGCTCCTCAGGGAATGTCACCATCCTGAAACGAATATGCTTACCAAAACGTCCAGACTAAGCAAGCCACACACAAATTGCCAACACCCAAAATACGGGTATAAGAGTACATGTAAGACTCGCCATTATGGTAAATCAAAGTGCGGTCAATCTGTGTGTGCCCCTTATCCTTCAATTAGGTTTAAGATCATAGGAAGTATGTTAGGGATCTGGCTCATTCATATGTCAATGAGAATGGCACATCCCACTGTTGATCCCATCAATACACAACTATGTACCGACACATCAAGTAGCTAGGATAAGCCCACTTATGAACCGATGTGCCGCAGCTTAGACCGACAGCCTATCCAGGGACCGTCTCAGCTGTGATACTGTTTATATCTCGCTAGGTCAAACGATTCATATGATCCTCTGTGATCTCCTACACACCATATGATCATCCCTATAGGCGAGATAATAGGATATTATGGTTCGTTGTATGTTTGTTCCATCAGACAGCGAGCATTGTTGCGGCAACATATATGAAGACCAGTGTACGAAACACTTAATCATATATGCTTTCAGTATATAATCCCAACACATGCATGGTTGCAGCCCGCGATGCCGCCTCCTCCGGCCATTGCCCGTTTTGCATGCTGCCGCCCCGACTTGCCCCTTCCGTCGCCCAAACCGCCGTTCACCTTTCTTCTCCACCATCGGCCTTCGTGACTCACCGGAATCGCGCAAGAACAACATCGGGAGATTTCATAAACCACGTGAAAAACTCTAAGGTTTTTTGCGTTCCGACTGCATGCCCAGCCCCATCGCCGCCCCAGCCCGCGTCGCCGGTCACCCGAGCCACCGCCGCCACCACCTGCTCCACCTGCCGACATCAACCGAGGGGGGAGACGCACTGCCAGCGCGCGCGTAGGGTTGCGTAGGGCTGCTGCGCGCCCGCGCCCCCTGGTTGTGCGCCGCCGTCCCGGCCGCTCGCCCTGCCTTCCCTCGCGCCGTCGGCCTCGCCCGGAGCTGCCGCACCCCGAACCTGGCTGGCCATGGACCGTGCATCCCTTGCTTTCATGAACGCCCGTGGCTGTGCCGCTGCCGTGGCCCCGCCGTGCGCCATGCAGCCGTGCCTAACCGCCGTGCACGGCCGTGCTGCCGTGCCGGCGCTGTCATGTGTTGTGCGGCCCTTCGTTCTTTGTGTTCTTCGCGTTCTTCATTCTTCATTTTATAGATTTAATTTTTGAAATAAAAGATTACATAGAATAATCCTAATTACAATCTAAGAATCTAAATCTAACCACGGATTTATCTCGTGGGTGAAAAATGAATCCATATAAAAGGGCGGATTAACCCGAGAACCACGAGGACGAAAAAACATGAACATACAATCCAAAACCCATGCATACATTCAGTAATAATTATCATGCAATTATAGGCAATTTTTTTCCGATAGAGCCAATTAATTTAACTTGGCTCTGATATCAATTGAAGGGATTCGTGAACTGAATCACGAAGTCCATTTGCCAAGGATCGTTAATTGGAATATCAAAAATAAATTGCTATGCCTATGATTAATCCTAGCATGCTCCTATTGAATATGCATAAGGGGGTTTATGCGGAATACCTGGATTGCGAAACCCTGAAGAACGAGTGCGCGGAGATTCCCTTTGATCTTTCCCACGCACAAAGATTTAACTCCTAACAGATTGAGGAAATAAATCTTAAGAAAATAAGTTAATTATTTTCGAAAACAAGGAGAGAGAGAAGAGAGAAAATTCTCCTGATCTGATCTTCTGATCTGTATCCCAACTCAATCTGAATATCTGGTGAAGATTACCTTCATATTCCTTCCCCGGTTGAGAAGCAGAATTTCCTCCTCGTTCTCAGATCTAGTCGATCACCACAGCTCCCCAAAACCTGGTTTGCTGTGTGCAACTTATGATCTTGTGGTGTGTTGAGATCTGAGGAACTGAGGCCTATTTATAGGAAAATACTGGACTTCTATTGGGCTTGAGTTTCATGGGCCAGACCAGGGACCATAATGCAAATAGCAAATAAGGCCTATCAATTAATTAATTCCCATATTCAACCCAGAATATAATTAATTAATTAATATTGATTCATTCCACCGGAGAATCAATACTGTCCTACCTATTTGCTACCACATTTTGAGGTACGGGTTGCATGGGCTCGGTATATCCCCACATTTAAGGTTACAAACATTCGTTAATTAATTCAAGCTCTGACAAGCTATTTAATTAATTAACATCTTATATTTCTGAATCAATCCACTCTAACCTTTTCACTTATGCTTGAACTTAATCAGCCTGCAGGACTTAGCATAACGAACCTTTTGAGCTGTTCAGGGAATGTCACCATCCTATACTGGATGTGGTTACCTAGTTCCAGTACCAGACAGTCATACACAAACTGCTATTACCCAAGATACAGATATACAAGCACAACTAGAGCCTTTCACTGCAACTCAAAGTAATATACAATCCGCATATACTTCTGTACCTTCATATAGGCTTAGGATCTCATCAAGCCATAGAGATCTAGATTCTTTTAATGTCAGATAAAAGAATCGATCTCAACTTAGGTCCTTATCAATGTGTGCCCCACACCAGCATTCCAAGCCATCCAAGATAACATGCTAATTACTGCGTATGCTGCAGCCTACACTGACAGTTTATCCTGGAACTGTCTCAGCTGTGATAACCATTTATATCTCGCTAGGTCAAACGATCCATACGATCTTCCATGATCTTCTACACACCATATGATCTCCCTATCGACGAGATAAGAGGATAATTGCGTTTGAGACCCATGTTTGTTAATTCAGACAGGAGATGAACATACAACATTTATGATTCCCAGTATATTAACGAATTGACCTTGTACATAATATACCAATCATAATGCTTTTAGTATATAAATCCATCAGGAAGTGAAGCAGAGGAGGAAGTTCCTGCAGGAGACCTCACTATTTTGGCCGAAATAGAGCACATCCCGGCTGAGGCAGAGAGAAGCAGGCCGGCCGAGGCAGAGTATAATGCGGCCGAGATTGAGGAGTCCATCCCGGCTGAGACAAGCCAGACACGGCCAGGACTGAAGGAGATAGGCAGGACGGCCGAGACAAATGTATCTCGATCGAAATAGAGGCCCAGGCTGTGCGAGAAAGAGAAGGAGAACGGAGAAAGAGGAATTGATCCAGTTGCCCCAATGCCTTTCCCACAGAGATTCGCAAAGAAAAGGGAGGATTCCAAATTCAATAATTTTGTTGAAAATTTAAAAAAATTGAATATTAACATTCCTCTTGTTGAAGCTCTCAGGGAGATACCAGGTTATATGAAGTTCCTCAGAAGACTGATGAGCGAGAAGAAGCGGTTCATGGAGAATGAGACAGTGAGGATTCATGAGGAGTGCAGTTTACTGTTGCAGAAGCAGATCCCCATCAAGAGATCGGACCCAGGCTATTTCTCGATACTTATCGAGATTGGAGGCAAAGAATTCCAGAATGTGTTATGTGATACCGGGGCAAGCATCAACCTGATGCCCTGGTCCATCTACAAAAAGCTGGAGATTGGGGAGATGAGAGCCACTACAATCAACCTCCAGATGGCGGACCGATCTGTGTCCAAGCCCAAAGGTAATGTTGAGGATGTTCTGATTAGAGTTGGTCACTTGATTTTTCCTGCAGATTTCATCATACATGACATGAAGGGAGATGCCAACACCCCAATAATCCTGGGAAGAGAATTCCTCGACATAGCTGGTGTCTTGATCGACTGCAAGAAGGGGGAGATCACACTGAGAGGGAATGAAGAATCTATCACATTTTGCATAGATAAGAACAAGAGGAAAGGGGAGTGCAACCAGATCACTGCTGCTGAAGAAGAAGAGGGAGATGAGACACCGGAGGAGAAAGAAGAAGCAATCCGGTGGGAACGAGGAAATGAGGGGGTGAAATCGGCAATTAAGTTGCCTCATTCCCAGTACACCACCGTTATTCAGAACCATCGGGTCTTCATGATTGACTCAAGGGGTCGATGAGTCTGGAATCGACCGCCTTGGTGAGCTGAGCTGAGTCGAGCCACGACGGTAAATAAGGCACTGAATGGGAGGTAACCCATTGTGTTTTTCCTTTTCTTTATTTTATTTCGTTTTACATTATTTTATTCTGTTATTTCACTTTTATCGTCTTTTGAAAAAAAAATCAAAGTCTGTCCCGACCGAGACAGAAGCTTGAGGCGTGGTGCACTTTGATCAGTCAGAGGTTTGAAGAAGAAGATAAAAAGTTGGTGTCTGAGGCCAACAATTGAGGTACAGTTTCGAATTCTGAATCTGACTTTCAAACTTATTCTATCTGATTTTCAAATAAGTTTGGGGGGAGGAAGATTTAACGGATTCGAAACTCTTTTCTGTCTTTTATTTGCTTTATTTAAATTTCTGCATGGGAAAATTTTTGAATAAAATGCGAGATTGTGGGAACTTGAGCATGATTGAACCCTAGGACTTTAATGCAAGATTAGAATTGATTGACTTTAGTTTGCGTTGATTGTGATAGTGGTTGAGTATGCCCATGAATGTAGAATACCGCATGATTACTTGTTTTGATACTTGCATTGACATGATAGATAGATGATGATTTGATGTTTACTGTGGAAGAAAAATTGTCCTAAGTGTGAGTTTTTGAGCCTGAATTTCGATTGTGAGCGTGTCTGCAATTTTAAGTTTCTCTAGAACTTGCTCTGTTTCTTTTTCAAGACTGCTAGTGTGCATAGGTTTAGGAAGTGATTTTAGGCCATCTTTGTTTAGCCTATTTTCTCATACACTGTTCTAATTAAATGTTATCCCTAGTTAGCCCTTTTGAGCCTATTATATTTTCTTTCTTTGTCTATGAGTTGGAAATAAATAGGGGAATTAAGTCTATGAGAGTGGGTTGGGATTTGTTTGAGAAAGGATAAGATATTATTAGAAGGATAAAAAAAAAAGATAAGGTTGGGCTCTAGAAAAAGAAGAAAAAAAAAAGAAGAAGAAAATAAATATTTGTTGTGTTTAATCCTTATAAGCTCAAATGTATAATCAAAATTGTTTAGAGCATAAAAGGATATGTGTGAAAAAAATAAATAAAAGAGCCTTGGTTTGTACTGAATATTATAGGAGAAGGGAGGACATCAATAGATTGTAGTTTGATTGATTGAGAATTACTTGATTGATTTTAGTCACTTGTCCAAATAGTTCCATACCTTTCACTAAAAAGCCTACATTACAACCTTGAATAAAGTCTTTTCTGCTTGAACTTTTGATTCTTTCTTTTGTTGATTGAGGACAATCAAGTGTTTAAGTTTGGGGGGTTTGATAAGCTCGTTTTTCTACTCACTTATCGCATTGTTTTCTCTTTTCTTTTATGCATTTTGGGTTGTTTTCTTGAATAAATTGAGCATGAGTATATATTAGATGGTGTTATGCTTGTCATGGTAAGATTTAGCAGATTCGAGGCCAAATCTAATGGAAACCTGTACCGAAAGCCACAGATTTTCAAAGAAACAGTCACGACTTCTTCCAAGATGGAATCTGAGCTATTGAAAGATCTTTGAGTTATCTTTCCAATGCAACTGGAATCGGGTCAATCGGAGTTCGGAAACAAAAGTTATAGCTAAAACCGTGAGACTGCGCAGAAAGGTCAAAAGTGGCGAAAATGGTCTTTGTTTCGGCCGAGTTGAAGGCCATCTCAACCGGGGCAGCTCCATCTCGATCGGGGCAAGGGTCATCTCGACCAAGACGGACTATTTTGGTGAGACTTTGCGAAATTTTCACATATTTTGGGCGAGAATTGCTTGGGATTCAAGTTACACATCAATTTGGAAGCAATGAAGACCCCAAAAGGGAAGTTTCAACCAAGAAAATCATTCCTTTTGAAGCCATCAATTCAAGAAGGAAATTCCCAATTTCATCAATTCCTATCATCCAAGGCCTCAACCCTACTACTATATAAACTCATATTTAGCTCAGAATTAAGGTTGTTAATTTCCGGAGTTGATTTTCCTTTGAGTTTTACTTTAATTTTCTATTTTTACTTTAAGTTTTTGAGAATTCCTCTTTAGTTTCTGTTAAACCTTTATTGTTTTTAATGCAATCTTTAATTTTCCCTGCAATTTTTATTTTCAATATGTTAGGCTAGAACCCTAAACAGGTTCTAGGGTTTCTCCCTCTGTGATGCATGTGCCGATTTTATAATTCAAACACTTTAAACTAGTTTAAATCCTATGTTTTGTTTTAAGTCTATTCTCATCGAAGGGTCGAGAGATGAAGATTGAGGTAGGTTTCAGTTATTAATCGAAGGACCGAGAGGTGAATGTTAGTAATAGGAAGTTAGGATTTAATACTTTTGATTATCTGTCCGACCAAGAAGATTTCAATTGTAGGATTAATCTGAATTTTTATGAAATTAATTAACTTTGTGTGTTTGAGACCGAGAGGAGATAACCACTAGTTAATAATTTAGGATTTAATTGCCTGACCAAGGAATTGATTCCACCTTATCAGATTTTCCATCAAAATTATCTTTTCTGGGTTCGAATATTTGTTTCTTGCATGTTGATCGGTTTGGTAGATTTCCCTAGGATCTGTGCTCTTTAATATTTGAATTTTCTTTCTTTAATTAATTGTTTTGAAAAACCCAAAACCATCAAAATTGATTTGCCCAAACAAAGGTTTTAAAAGCTATATTCAGTACATGATTCCTTTCGTAGCACTATCCCTGTGGGTTCGACAATCTCTGGGTTATTATAAATTTAGTTGCTCTATGTTATAATTTGTATGCAGGATTTTGTATCGATCAAGGTACAAGCCTGACAGAGTCCAAAATACCATTAGCCACGAGTTGTCGAATCCACTTCAAGCTGATGTGGTCAAGTTTCAAGTACTAGAGATATGTAAGATCATCATCACAAGAAGAAAATTTTATCTTTCTAGGATTCTCGACATTAGATGAATTACATGCGATCTTCACAAAAAATTTATGATAACAATTAATGACATATAGAGAGTTAATTAGCATTCCACGACAAATAGCATCGTTATTACCAATGGCAGAAAATAATACTATCATAAATAATTGAATATATATATATAAATAATTGGAGAAAACATGAAATAAATCTCGTCATAAAACTCGACACAAGGTATCTCTCAAAATAATTAACAGTCATAGATAATACCTATTATCTACAACACGTTTATAGCGCAATTAATAAATTACACATCATACGAGAACAATTAAAATAAATAAAAATGTCTTTGTGGACCCAAAAACTGAATCATATTCTATTACATAATAGAATAAAATAGAGATCTCCAATCTATTTGGGTCTGCAAGTTTGTTATATGATAACTGGTGGAATCAAGCTTCAAGGTTTGAAGTTTGCAACTAGGCCAAACAGATCGAATCATAAACCCTAAGGCTGGCAATATGAGCCATTGTTATTCGCTGTCGTGCCGACATAGACCGTTGTGCAGCATGTTGCCCGACACAGGGGCTGCGCAGCCTGCACAACAAACTCTCGCACCATGGCAAGTCAAAGTGACACACAACCTGCACATACTTATGAACCTTTACTAGGATGTGGACAGAACTAAGTCACGAAACTGGTTCTTCTAAAGTCAGACATAAGAAGACTTCAAACTGTGGTTGAATCAATACGAACCCCACGTATCAACATATCAAGTGATCAAGACAAACAACTTAGAACTGAATATACTGCAGCTTACACTAACAAACTAATCCACAGGTTGTTTCACCTGTGAAGTTGTTTATATCTCACTAGGTTAAGTGATCTATACGGTTTTCTACAATCCTACACGCCGTATGATCTCCCTATTAATGAGATAAGAGGAAACCGTTGTTCTCGCAAGTATGTTTGTTCACATATATGAGAAAAGTAAGTTGTATACACAACATAATATATATTTTTAGTATACAAATCTCAATAGTACTCTCATTGTAATTGGTTCAATTATGTGATCTTCTTCTTCTTCTTCTTTCAGAAAGTTTATCATATTTAAATTCAAATGGTTAAGCCTCTTATGCCACAACCACCCCATTTCAATTGCATTCTATGAAACAAGACCCATATCCTCATGACCGTGTCCACTTTTCCAATAAACATTGTACATTCGCCCTTGACGTACTCCTCTCAACTTAACTTCTTCATAAATAGCATTTTTAATAATGCATTCTTGTTGGAAAAATGCCATTTTGTACCCAAGTTTGCTAAGTTCACTGATGCTAACATGATTGTGCTTCACATCTATACAAGTGATATATTTTTCAGACATACTCCATTCCTTGTACCAACTATTCTTTCTCTAGAATTCTCTCCAAAAATGACCTTTGGCCCATTAACTAGCTTCAAGTTTATAAGCAATAGTCCATTCCCAGTCATATGTCCTGAACATCCGCTATCAAATAACCATGTTTCTGTTGTTGTTCGTGGTTCCTTGCTTTCCATCATTTCCTTATCCTACATGATTAACCTTGTCATTCTTGCAAACATTCAATTGTTGCCTAGAATGTGTTTTCCAGTTAACTCCATTGTAACTGATCAATCTAACTTGTTATTCGATACACTACAAGAAAAAAGCTCATAGACAACACTGAAAAGACAACGATTTAGGCTTAAAACCGTTGTCGTAGAGTGATATTAGCCTAAACCGTTGTGTATTAGAGTCTTAAAACGTAAAAAGATAATGATTTATTCACACCGTTGTTGTTTAAGTGTTGTGTATTCCACAAAAGACAACGAATATATTTTACTGTTGTCTTTTAAGTGTTGTTATATATTTTATCTAAATTTTAAATTAATTTAAATCTAAAATCCCTAAATCCTAATTTTTTCAACCCTTGTTCAAAATCACAATTCTCTCGCACGCTGCCCTCTCCTTCCAGACTGCTGTTGCACGTCGCTGCCAAGAAGACCACCGTCCGCCGTTCGCCATCCATCGTCCGCTCGCATGCTGCCTGTACTGCCCCCATCGCCTTGTCCCATTCCTTCGTCCGCCATCAACAGTCCGCCATCGACACGCCCGCACGCCCGCTCATCTGCCGTCCGTTGTCCGCACGCAGACCGTCGTCGTCTGATGATAAGGAGGTACTATTGCAATGCACTATATCATGCGATTTTCTGTAATTATTCATCCAACATTTTAATTGCTCATATTTTAAAAAAAATTATTTCTTCCTCTCAGCATGGTTGTTTCTTTCTACCACCGTATTCTTCAAATCTCTTGTATTATGTATCAATCTCTACATAACTTTGAAGATCTAACAAATTATTCTTCTCATAATTCCCTTGGCTATTCATGTTGCACTGTAGCATGTAGGCTTATTATTGTGCAGCTTTTTAGATATTAATTCGTGGCTAATGTCTCAAATTTTTGTGAAACAACTAATCATTTTTGTATTTCTCTAGGAATCTTGAGTGGGATGAAGTGATTGAGGGAGATGACTTTATTTAGCAGATACGTAAGATTTAAGAGGGTCATGTAGACCATTAGACCCCACCACTAGATATGCATATAGAGTTTTTTCT
Organism: Plectranthus barbatus; assembly: GCA_026898455.1. Lineage (NCBI taxonomy): Eukaryota > Viridiplantae > Streptophyta > Magnoliopsida > Lamiales > Lamiaceae > Plectranthus > Plectranthus barbatus. Next base: position 114,562 of record JAPKLW010000757.1, read on the forward strand.
TCTGATAAGAGAGATTTTGATTAAATTTTATCTTTATGTTTAATTTGTGGTGGGTGGTTTTCAGCCTAGACTTGACCAAATGCAAGCAACTATCATGGAATGTGAAGTACCTTGACTGTTTACAGTCTAAAGAGGGCACTTGGATTGATGAATCATTTTGCACTTGTGATACTTAATTTGAGGCAATTTTCCATTAATTTGAGCTAATGGTGTAATATGAAATAACAAAGAATGATTTTGAACGGAAGATTGATGGGGTGATGGGGTGAATGCGAAATGAACATAATGACTCTCAATAAGGGCTAATCCCACTACAGCATCGCCTGTGCTCCAACTGTTAATGGCTCATATGGGCTTAGTAGTAAAAGAAGGATTCTGCCCTAGGGAAAGATCCTTGTGAAAAGTCTCATTTAACACTAGTTGTGCAGATTTCTTGATTGCATCTACATTGCATGATCATTTATCAGTTTCTCCTTTTTATCCACAAGTTCCTGGAGAGAACTAAGCAACAAGTATACTTATAATGCTGTGTTTGCCAACTATTTATAACAATATGAACTGCAAGTTCAACTTTTTGTATATTATTGATTTATTGTGTTAATCAAATCTCTTTGAGAAATATATAATGCGTTTATACTTTTCTTGTTTATTTTGAAATGAGAAAGCTAGTTTATTTATGTTCTGGGACTTAGCCTTTCTATGTTTTGGCCATTGGACAGGAAATTAGTTTAGATTAGCTTCTAGTGGTTTCCATGAGACATGAAAATGGGGAAGTGCTAATGGGAGGTATCTATCTTTCTCATACATTGTAATAATTCCTAAGTTTAAGACTGTGTATCTTTGCTTCTTCAGCTAATTTTGTTCAAGCTGCATATCGCAATATATTCATGGATGCATGGTTTTAAAATTCTTGAGATATAGATCTTGAGGCGAGGCTATGGAAAACGACCTCTGAGGTACTGCTCTCCTCAGTTTAGTAATGCCTCGAAGTATAAGTATGAATCTTGCGACTAGGGGTGTGCAAAAACTGAATCAATCCAAAAAAATCGAAGAAAACTGACCGAACCGATCAAATTCGGTCGGTTCGGTTATCGGTCGGTCGATTTTCGGTTTTGGAGTGTAAAAACCGATCTCTTATCGGTCGGTTATCGGTTTACAAAATTTTACCCGATAAATTGACCGACCGACCGATAAGATATTAATTAATATATATATATATATATATATATATATTATATAATATTTTAATTTTCTGAAAATCTAAAATATATCATATATTCATATTCCTAAATTCTAATTACATGATTTCGCCTTCTAAAACGTGAACCCTAAATCTCCCAACAACCAACACCCCCGACCCCGAGGCCTACCCGACTCCCGACAGTTCGACCCCCTTACCTAGCCCGCCGCTCGCCGTCCAGTGCCCGAACAAGGGCTGGTCTCTTGCTCGCGTCGGCTGCTGCTCTGTTGCTCGCGCTCGGCTGCTCACTCACAGAACAGGAACCGCCGCATCTATCCCCTGCTCTTGCTCGACTACTCAGTCTGCTCCCATCTCTCCGGTCACCGCACCGGCCCCTGCTCGGCGTCCCCCCTACTCGGCGTCCCCCCTACTCGCCTGCTCGGCGCACCTCTCTCGGCTGCTTCGTAACTCGTAAGTTCTTTGCCATTAATTTTTTTAAAAAAAATTGTGAGAAACTGAAGAAGTCAAATTATTCAATCGTAAATATATCTGGGTGAAGTGAAATTGTTCATGAACAACTTCAATCGTAAATGCTGGCAACCTGGGTGAAGTGAAATTATTCAATTTGTTAGGAATTGGATATTTTATTTGTTAGGAATTGTATTTGTATTTTTTTAAATTGACAGCCTTATCGGTTTGAACCGAATCGATAACCGAATCGATGATATTACCGATTTGGTTATTGGTTCGGTTCAAATGCTTATCGGTCGGTTATCGGTCTATTCTTCCTATTGGTTCGGTTGAATCGGTTCTCGAATTTTCGGTCAGTTTTGGACCGAACCGACCGATTGCACACCCCTACTTGCGACTCAGATTTCGCAGCTTTTTGCGCATTTTTGTGGATCTGAGTTTAATCTTTTGGGATTTTCAATTTTATGCCAATTCACGATGTTATTAAGAACCATAAAAATCCCAATTATTGAACACCTTCTGCAGTAGTTCAGTGCCCCTCCCCCTCTCCTTTTGATACGACCCTTGCCGGAAGGTTTAGATTGCAGCCCAGGAACTCGAACGGTTCGACTCAGACACGACGCAGAAACAAACTGAAATTGAACGATGGAAGGATCCAACACCTTTGGATTCAAAAACCTTCAAGTACCGTAGTCCAGAATAAATCTCCTACGACCCAAGAAGCGAATTGATCCAACAATGAAGAATATACGCGAAGACACCACCAATGGATATGATTGTCCAATTGATTAGTCGAAATTAAAAACCCTATGGATGAATAGAATTTTTGAAAAGTTGAGCTTTCAGAAATAAAGGAGAAAGCCTCACAAATTTTATTAAACTTAAACTTAAGACAATTATAAATTTTAAAAATTAACTAAAATTCAAAAATTAAACTTAAAAATTCTAAATTACTAAAACAAAGGCCTAAATATGTTGGCCCAAAATAATGGATTAAAATTAAACTAAACCTAATCACTACACATAATTAAATTAGTAATTTTTGGGCCTTTGTTTAACTCTTCAATCAGCATCGATTCTTTGGAAATATTTGCAGCCCAAATACCTTTAATCAATAAACTCAATCCAGCCTTCAAAGTCCTTGCTTGAGCTCTAGTCATCGGCCCACTCGGAATGTAGATTGGATCGTCTCTCATTGCTGCTACTTGGGCTCCATCATTCCCCACCTCCTCAAGAGGATTTGTCCTCAAATCCAAGCTGTCTCCTACATCAAAATGACTTAAATCAGTAACATTAAATGTAGCACTAACATCATACTCACCTGGTAAGTCCAACTTGTATGCATTGTCATTCACTTTCTCCAACACTTGGAAGGGACCATCTCCACGAGGTAACAACTTCGATTTCCGCTGCAAAGGAAACCTCTCCTTTCTCATATGCAGCCAAACCCAATCTCCAGGCTCAAACAACATCTTCTGGCGCCCTTTATTCGCCTGCTTGATATACTGCTCAGTACGGTGCTCAATGTTCTGCCTAGCCTTCTCATAAATCAGCTTCACAAAATCAGCTCGTTTCTGCCCATCAAGGTTAGTAAACTCTTGTGCAGGTAAAGGAGATAAATCCAAAGGAGTCAAAGGATTAAAACCAAACACAATCTCAAAAGGTGAAAACTGAGTAGCAGAATGAACTGAACGATCATAAGAAAACTTAACAGGAGGCAAACATCCTTCCTAATTCTTAATATTCTTCCTAAGCACAGCTCTCAACAAAGTAGATGAAGTCCTATTAACTACTTGAGTTTGACCATCAGTTTATGGATGACAAGTAGTAGAAAACAACAACTTAGTTCCTAACTTACACCACAAAGTCTTCCAAAAGTAGCTCAAGAACTTAGAATCTCTATCAGAAACAATTGACCTAGAAATTCCATGCAATCTAACAACTTTTCTAAAGAACAATGCAGCAACATGAGATGCATCATCAGACTTATGACGAGGAATAAAATGAGCCATCTTAGAAAACCTATCAACAACAACAAATATAGAATCACTACCACGCGCAGTACGTGGAAAACCTAGCACAAAATCCATAGAAATATCAACCCAAGGTGCAGTAGGGATAGGTAAAGGGGTATACAAGCCATGAGAACTAGACCTAGATTTAGCCTGTTTACAAGTAATGCATCTACCACAGACCCTCTCAACATCACGTTTCATGTGAGGCCAAAAGAAATGCTCATGCAACACAACCTAAGTCTTAGCAATACCAAAATGACCCATCAAGCCACCACCATGTGATTCTAACAGTAATAATTCACGTAGAGAAACCTAGCAATGCACAACTTATTTTTCCTAAACAAAAATCCATCATGCCAAAAGTATTCACCACTAGCAGATGTCTCACATGCAACATAAAGATCACCAAAATCCTCATCAGAAGCATACAAACCCTTAATGCACTCAAATCCAAGTAACTTAACATCTAAAGTAGAGATTAAGGCATACCTCCAAGAAAATGCATCAGCCACCACATTTTCCTTACCTTGCTTGTATTTGATGACATAAGGAAAGGTCTCTACAAACTCCATCCATCTTGCATGTCTCTTATTCAGCTTGTGCTGCCCTTCAGATGCTTCAGCGACTCATAATCGGTGTGAATAATTAACTTCTTAGCCCACAAATAATGCTGCCACATTTTTAAGGCTCTCACCAAGGCGTACAACTCCTTATCGTAAGTAGGATAGTTCAACCTCGCTCCATTCAGCTTCTCACTAAAGTATGACATGGGCCTCTTCTCTTGCATCAAAACTGCATCAATACCAACCCCAAAAGCATCACATTCAGTCTCAAATGTCTTAGAGAAGTTAGGAAGAGATAGTATCGGTGTATGTGTCAACTTGTACTTCAGCAACTCAAAAGCCTTCTCTTGCTCTTCTCCCCATCGGAATTCTACAGTCTTCTTAATCACTTCAGTCAATGGGGCTGCAATGCTGCTGAAATGGGGTACAAAACGCCTTGTAAAAGCTGGCAAGTTCGTGAAAACTGCGATCATCACCAACGTTCTTAGGCTGCGGCCACTCCTTGATAGCTCGAATTTTCTCTTCATCCACCTGTACTCCATTTGCACTAACAACAAAACCAAGAAACACCAACTTATTAGTGCAAAAGATGCACTTTTTCATGTTAGCAAACAATCTCTCCTTGCGAAGTACATCCAAAACAGACTTCAAATGCTCATCTGACTCATACTATAAATCAGAATATCATCAAAATAAACCACTACAAATCTGCCAATAAAAGCTCTCAAAACATGGTTCATAAGACACATAAAAGTACTAAGAGCATTGGTTAAACCAAAAGGCATGACTAACCACTCATACAACCCAAGCTTAGTTTTAAAAGTAGTTTTCCACTCATCTCCCTCCTTAATCCTAATATGATGATATCCACTATGCAGATCTATCTTAGAAAAAACGCAAACACCATGCAACTCATCTAACATGTCATCTAAATGAGGGATAGGATGACGATACTTAACCGTAATGTTGTTAATAGCACGACAGTCGCAACACATCTTCATGGTCGAATCTTTCTTGGGCACAAGCAAAACTGGAACTACTCAAGGACACAAACTCTCTCTCACGTGTCCCTTGGCCAGCAACTATCCGATCTGCCTCTCCAGTTTCTTCGTCTCCTCGGGATTGGTTCGGTAAGTTGGTCTATTCGGAAGGGTTGCTCCAGGCACGAAATCAATCTGATGCTCAATCCCACGAATGGGTGGCAACCCGATTGGGGTAACATATGGAAATACATCCTCAAAATCCTGCGAAAGAGAGGAAATAGAAGGGGGTAGAGAATCATGTTCTCCTTGTAGATCAACAACACCATTGTTTTCTCCTCCTGAACCACCCACTTCAGATCCCCAACCCTAGCTAGAAATGACTGTTGCATCACCCCTTTCTCCTTATTATCTTGTGGCTGAACCTCATGGCTCGACTCCTTCTGCAACTGGACTTGATCCTCATATACTTGTTTAGGGGTCAGAGGAACAAGTGAAATCTTTTCTTGCTTGTAATCGAAAAGAGTACTTGTTCGTAAAGTCATCATGCTTCACACGCCTATCGAACTGCCACGGTCGCCCCAAAAGTATGTGACTTGCCTGCATGGGAATCACATCACACAACACCTCATCTTCATATCTCCCTATGCGAAACGGCACCTTGACTTGCTTCACCACTTTGATGACGCCACTATCATTCAGCCACTGCAACAGCATTGGGATACAACCCTGAAGATCTGATCTGGAGAACAAGATTTTCTTTCTCTTCCTTTCTTTGTTTTTCAATTGAATCTAGAAATTAGTATTCCAATTTTGTCTTCCGCAGATTTAATTGAATTGCGTGGTTGAATTGAAAGTTGGATATTCAAACGCAAAAGATCGGATCAGACTCTACGGAATAACGATAATTATTCTTATCCACGAATTAAAAAAATTCATAGGAGCATGTTAGGTTTTATTGTGAATTGGTATTGTGAACAAAAACCAATAAATCGATCCGGTTCATATGGATTTTGTGATTCGGTTTACGATAAATCCCTACAATTGGTATCAGAACCTGGTTTCTGATTTATGACTCTTTTGTTCATAATAAATTCATTTATGCATGTATGAATTTTATTTCTGTCGTGGAAGATTTTTGTTCCTCGTGGTAACCCGTTTGATTTAGCTCGCTATGGTTTATCTGTGTAGGGTTCAATCTGTCTTATAAAATCACGAGAAAATCTGTGATTAGTTTAGATTTGATTAAAAATTGTAAAAGAGTAGTTTCTATAATTTAATTCAAATCTGTAATTGGACGGGTCGGGACGAAGAACGAAGACGGAGCCGACGGAAGGTGGCGCACGGCGGTGGCAGGCCAACGCACGAGCGCGCGGACCTGCGGCGGCCAGGGGCAGCGGGCGCGCGGCGCGACGGCGATAATCGTCGTCGGCGGTGCTGTCCCGTCGCGGTGGTTCGTGTTTTGGTGGCTGGTGCAATCCTGTGTAAACCCTATGTTGGTCCCGGTTTATCAGAGTATAACACGTTTCGATAGGCAGCGGAAATAAAGTTAAAGTGATTTCTTGCACGCTACTTACTCACAGCTGACAGCTGGCAACTGGTCAGCTGGTGCTGGTTACTAAGTACGCAGCTGACAACTGGTAACTGGTCAGCTGGTGAAATAATACTTAGAATATTTTAGCCTTGTTTGCACAGTTATTTATCAGTTTTCAGGATATACTCCAGCACTTGAGTGCTGGGTTTAAAATATGAATGAAATGCAGAAAGCTGATAAATAACAAAGGATTTTATAGTGGTTCGATCAATCGATCTATGTCCACTCTCCAGTCGAAGCACTGGAAATTCCACTAAGAGTAATCAGGTACAGGTATCCTACGATCTATCTCTAGCTGGTGAATGCCTCGTCCACCAGTTCACTAGATCAACCGCTCCCGGTCCTGGATCCTTCTTCAACTCTTCACAGCTGATGGAGTGCGAGCACGTCACTTCAACCTCCACAGCTAGCTGGGTGTTTTAGTTCTCCCAAGAACGTAAAACTCTCTACGGCAGAATGCCCGTAATAACTCGAGTGCTGGTAAGCACAGGAGCTGCTGTGAACTCTCTCGAAGGAGAAAGAACACCAAGTGAGATCTTTAACTTACAAGCTTAGAGCTTGAAGTCTCGTGTTTGATAAATCAACACACGGAAAGCTTTATGAAAAGCCTCGAAAGTACTTTATGCGTTCTTGCAATGACTTCAGTTCTTTCGGTGGTTGAGCAGAGATATCTAATTCAATGTAACAACCGAGTCATTAGTTCTGAATGTTGGTGGTTGCGACGTATTTATAGCCGCAGGAACCGATTCAAACTTTCTAGCCGTTTGGACGCATCCGGAAAGGTGTCAGACCTCGGATGTCCTTCTGACGGCGGCAGGTATGCTTTTCGGAAAAGAGCCATACCTAAGACCACTTTATCTGACACAGATCTCTTTGTGTCAGAACGGCTCTATTAGTCAGTCCGAGGAATAAAACTGGCGTCTTGTGACTGATAGACTTTAAGTTATCCTTCCTTAAAGTCATCCTCTGTCAGTCGATTCGTCAGAGAATCTTCTTCTTGTCTCTACTACGCGGGGAGAGAGAATCTGGAATTCTGCTGGTAACATCTGACTGGTAGATCATACTGGTGATCTTGTGCTGGCAGTCTCTGCTGGTGACTTGCCCTGGCATCATCAAAGTCTACCAAATCTCTAGATGTTAACTCTTCTCGGAATCTCCCATGACTGGTGAAATCACCGCTGGTGAATAGTGTAAGAACACTAATTCTCCTGGTAAGGTTTGTCAGCCTCCTGCTGATGAAACCCTTCCCAACTGGTGAACAGTACCCAGTCATAAGCACTTCTCACCGCTGGTGAACAGTGTCAGCACGAGTCTTTGTCAGCCGCCTGCTGATGAAACTTTTCCCAACTGGTGAACAGTAGCCAGTGGTAACAGCTTCTCATGCTGGTGAACAGTGTCAGCATGAGTCTTGATCAGCTGCGACTTACAACTCAAAAGACCTAAACAGGACTTTACATTTAAGACCAGATCTATGTAGAGACAAATGACGCTGGTAGGACTTAGGATTTGATCCACCAAAACTATAATCTAAACAAGTAAGCTACTGGGAAAGGAAACCTTAGACAGATTTCCCAACAATTTCCCCCTTTTTGGTGCGATCAAAGCCTAACCACCGAGCACTCAGCTGATGAGGAAAGTTACAAGGTATTTCAGGGTTTTACAAGTGAAACCTATCAGATCTAAACCCATGAAATTACTTCCTCAACATCAGCTCTAACTAAAAGAAATCTTCCCCCTCAACCAAGGAAAGATATTGCTCGTTTAAAAATATAGAAATTAAGATCAGAGCAAATAAGCATGTAAATAAATTTAACATGCAAGATGAGTGCTGGTGCTGATTACACTGGATGTGTAAATTCAGCTGGTAAGTAAAAACTTAGAAAATTGTTGGACAATAAGAGATTGTCATCAACTTGTCAGTTAATCATTCCATTAGAGATTTAGCATTTACATGTACAATGACTGATAACTGACTAGTCTAACAGATTTACTTACAAAAGCATAAAGAGACAAGACTATGGCTTGGAAGATGATCCTGGTGACTGAGTCCTAGCACATGTGATAGACCTCAGGATCGCAGTAAGTTCGGCCATTTCTTGATCTCTCTTCCGCCTTTCTTCAGCAGCAATTCGCCTTTCTTCAGCTGCGAGGCGTCTCTCCTGCTCAACGATTCTGGCCCTCTCCTCTTCAGCCAGTGCTCGCGCCCTTTCCCCCTCTTGGATCCGCGCCAAAAAGGTGGCAACACCGGCGGTGATGGAATCCATTTGCTCCGCTACATCGGCTTGGAAAGTGGCGAAGCGTTGATCCATCCTGGCGTCGATATAAGCAAGAAGTTGCGCAGGAGGATGAATTTCTGAGAGTGGCTGCGCTGATACTTCTATGGAAGAGGAGGGCTCATCAGGTGCGGTAGGAGCTATTGCAGGTTCAGACGTAGCTGGTACCTGCACTGGGGCGGGCTCCTCCGCGGGCGCATCAGCTGCTGCTGGCTCCTCCGCTGGCACTTCAGCTGCTGCTGGCGGGCCTTGTTCAAAAACAGGTGGGGCTGTGAAATCCACCAGCTGCCACTCCTCATGATAAGGGACAAGGTCGCCCAAAACCATAGGAACAGATGGGACGGCAGTGGTCAGCCACCAACCTCTGGAGGGATCCTCCTCTACAATGTGGTCTACCAGCAGAGCGCTGGCAGCCATATAAAAAAGAATAGCAAAATATGGAGGGATCCGGGGGAGAGCGGTGAGGACCTTCAAGCGGCGGAGCGCGTAGATCAGCTGGTATCCACGGCTGGTGGGCTGGAACTGGAGGAATGGTAGCTTAACCATTTTTGGCCTAGGGAGGCCGGAAGTCCCAGTCAGCTGTCTGAATTCTGCAATTTTCCTCAAACGACGCTTGATTCGCCTGGTAGACAGCTGCTGGTGACTTTCAGGATCAGAATCCATGAATGCATTCGCCCACGCCTCCTCTGATCTCCAGTAACCAAGCCCTAGTCTGGCATACAGAACAGCGCGCTTCTCTACTGTCAGCTGGCGCTGGCATAGGTCGAAGATCCTCCACCTCCGGAACTCCAGAAATAGTTCCGGATTCACCCTCCACAGTCCTCGGTAGCTGGTTATCATCTCGTCATCAACGGCATTCTCCACCTCCGCCGTGATGTTTTCAGCATACTCATAGAGAGTGGAATTGAAGTACTCCATCGGCTGCAGGGGCAGACACCAGTCATAGATCCTCGAAGCGTATACCGACTGGTGGGGGAGTCCGCTGATGGGGATGATATTGAATGCTGATGGCTCAGGCACTCGTGAATTTTGAAACGCCATCGCCCCGCGGTGCTCCCACCGATGTACCCCTGTCGCCCTCGAGCGGAAGATTTCTTCATCGATCAGCTGATGCTCTTGGATACAGAGCAAGTATGGCCTCCTTTCATGTCGCACATGTCGTGCTGGCGCTGGGGAGGATGCTGCTGGTCGTCCAGAAGATGTAGAAGCTTATGCGATTTGTGGACGACTGGTAGGATGACGAGCCACGTCTTCAAAATTAGGGAATAGATCCCTGGGCTCCATCCTCTGCACCATGGAGTGATGTACTACCTCCTCAGCTGGAGCAGCTGGCTCCTCAGCCCTTGGCATTTCTTCATCATCAGAGAAACTCGCCAGTTTTGCCGGGGTGGTCGCCCGCTCAACAACTCCTCCACTGGCACCCCCTTGCGCGGCCAGTGGGTCTTCAGAATCACCTCCACCACCCCCTTGCGCGGGTGGAGGGATTTGAGGCACATCCTCCTCAGGCTGGTACATATCTACTAGAGATAGTACGTCCTCCTCAGCACCCATGACCATCAGGCGCATAAATGATTCTTCTGATAAGATCTGGCCTGGAGCTGGTGCTGGTGGCCTTGCACTTGTAGTTGGGGCAACTTCCCATTTGCCTTTGGCCACCTGATGCACTTGCTCCGCCAGTTGCGCCTGACGTCGAGAATCTTGCTCAGCCTTTATCTTCGCAAAGGCTTCATCGCGGGCTGCCAGCTCAGCCTCCCTTTTCCGCTGGTCGGCCAAGGCCTTCAGTCTGGCCTGAGCCTGCTTCTTCCTCACAATGGAAGCTTGTTGCTCCTTCTTGGCTTGCTCCACCAGCTTCTGAGCTCTCGTCTGGACCCTCTTCCTCTTCCGGGTCATCTTCTCGATGGTCTCCTCCCTAGTCAGTCCCAAGATGGACTTCTCGACTGGAATTGAGATCTTCCCTGACGCAGAGTCATAGGCAGCAGCTGGCTGGGGCTGCTGGCGCTGGTGGATCTTAGGTTTCTTGCTTGAAGGGGGCCTGGGGGCTGGCACTTGTGCTAATGCCCGAGTATGAATACCGGTTGCCTTGGCCACTGCTTCTTCCATAGAGGTGAATAAGGATTCAACCTCTAGTTTCCTCTTCAGCTCAGCCTTGGCCTCAGCTGGCATTGGGATAGCCACCGCTGGTACTTCCTCATCTGCTGGTTCTGACTCCTCTTCAGAAACATCGTCAGCAGGGTCCACAGCCGTCTTGCCTTTCAGCTGGCGTGGCTTCTTGTAGTCGGGGACCGGAAGTTTTACCTTGGTGACTGGGATAAAATCAGATCCGACCAGTTGCTCCCCTCGGTCGATCCGGTCTCCCATCTCCACTTCCAGAATATGGCTGATGCGCAGGCCAAAAGACACTGCGTGGAGAAACTTGCCGTCAGTTTTGACCGTGCAATTCTTCTCCACATTCTCCAGCAACCGGCCGAAGATGAATTCAGCCCAGTTGCCATATATGCCGTCTTCCAACGCGCACATAACGGAGAATTTCTTCAGGCTTAGTTCGGCATAGGAGCCAACCTCACACTGGAGCATGCGCACAACAATGTCGCATACCATTTGCCAGTAATCTTGCATCTCGGACTTCTTCATGCCAGTTTTGAAGACAGTCACTTCTGGCTTCTTCCACTCAGTCCACCTCCGCCTGAACTCCACCGTATCGTCCTTGAAGTACGTCGCCACCTCCTCACCAGTACTCCTCAGCCCAAAGAGGTTGGCTAGGTACTCTACATCAATGGTGATCAGGTGTCCGAACACCGACGTGGTGAAGGACTTCCTGTCGTCAGCTATCACCGCACGAGCATAGAACTCGGCGACCAGATGTGGGTGGAAGTTCCTGGGGGTTGCCGTCAAGTACGGTCGGAGCTGCTCGTGGTCGATCATCTCCATCAGCTCCTCGCCGAAGTGTTTCTCGGCCAGCTTGTCGTTCAGAATCTTCTCTTTCTGAACTTGGGCTGTGCGAATCTGTGCATGAGAGAGGCGATGACGGGTGGCTGCTTTATTCAGCGAAACGAGCTTGCTGAATGGATAGGTATAATCAATGTCTTCTTCTTTCACAATGCCAGTGAAGGTAGGCATGTGAGCTTCGGCCAATGGCAAGTCTAGCTCCAAAGATTCAGTGGCAGAGGATGATTTATCATCAGCGGGGTTGGATGAAGATGCCATGGTTTCAGGGAATGAGTGTTTGGAAATATTAAGGAAGATGAACGGAAAATATGTTCGTAAAATTGGAAGGAATGGTAAGAGTTTTCCCGATCATGAGTAACAGCTATTTATACTGGTGCCAAGCTGGGATGGATGGACGAGATTAATTCGTCAAAAGTGAGGATCGACGGTCATCAGCTGGCACAATTCCCTGTGGCGACGTGCGTGGACGTGCTGACGTGGGATGGTACGTGTAGCTGACATGGCGCACGCTGATTGGTCGCGAGAGTGCCTTTGACTGCGCAGTCACTGTGCACATTAAATGTGGCATTAAATGCCGCATTAAATTCAAAGATATGCACACGCCAGACTAATATTAAACCTTTCCCGCTATTTCTGCGACAGCTGGCACGACTCTTGGACTTCAAGAGAGCGTCAGTTGAGAGCTGGGACTCAACTGGTCATCAGTAGTATACTTGGTCATCAGTAGTATACGCCAGTCGCATCCTTCCCCCTGCTAGTATGGCCTTCTTACCAGTTGACAACTGATACTCACAACTGGTTCCCGTGTACTTTGACAAATTGAGAGCTCGGACTCAATTTTCACCAGTCGTTGATATATCACCAGTTGTCTGCTGACAACTTGAAAGATTGAAAGAATTGAGAGCTTGGACTCAATTCATTCCGCATAATCTTCTCTTCACTTCTTCATCATTGCTTTGAAATTTGGGAGCTGGGACCCAAATTTACTTCGACTGATGGTTTATGACTGCTGGCAAATTCGAAATGAGAGCTGGGACTCATTTCCTTCGTTGTTTATGGAATAAGTTCTGCCTGTAGATACCACCTGTGGTTTTGAGCTACCACTAATGAAAACAAGGAAGACTAAGAGCTTGGACTTAGTCTTAATCAGCATCCTTCAGGAAATCCAGAACGAAATGAGAGCTGGGACTCATTCTTTCTCAACACTAGGGCTCGCATCAATCTCCATAAGACCGAGTTTGATGCACAACTCCTTGAATCTTGCTTCTGGCAAAGGTTTGGTGAAGATATCAGCCAGTTGATCTTCAGTTCTGATGTACTCTACGCTGATATCCTTCTTCTCGACATGATCACGTATGAAGTGATGTCGGATATCTATGTGCTTGGTCCTAGAGTGATGAACCGGATTCTTCGTTATGCACATAGCGCTGCTGTTGTCGCAATAGATGGGTACACAACCAGTGTCCACTTCATAGTCTTCCAGTTGTTGCTTGATCCAGAGAATTTGAGCACAGCAACTGGCAGCGGCAACATATTCAGCCTCAGTAGTAGATGTAGCAACTGAGTGTTGCTTCTTGCTAAACCAGCTGATTAGTTTGTGTCCTAGAAACTGACACGTACCACTGGTACTTTTTCTATCTATTCGGCATCCAGCAAAATCTGAATCTGAATACCCAATGAGTGTAAGCTCATCATTCCTGGGGTACCATAAGCCAAGTGATTCAGTTCCTTTGAGGTATTTCACTATTCTCCTAGCAGCTTCCATGTGTGACTTCTTTGGATTTGCTTGAAATCTGGCACACACTCCGACTGAGTATGAAATGTCGGGTCTGCTGGCTGTCAGATAGAGAAGTGATCCAATAATACCTCTGTAGCTGGAAGGATCAACCGATTCTCCTTCTTCATCAAGAAAGATCTGGCAACTGGTGCTCATCGGTATTCTGAGAGCCTTAGTCTTCTCTGGGCAATATTTCTGAATTAGGTCCTTGGCATACTTCCGCTGATTAATGAAAATCCCATCAGCTGACTGCTGGACCTGGAGTCCTAGGAAGTATGTTAATTTGCCCATCGTACTCATCAGGAATGAGTTCTGCATCAGTTGAGAAAACTTCTCACAGAGAGACATATTCTTTGACCCGAATATGATGTCATCGACATATATCTGCACCATTAGCATATCATCAGCATCCTTGATGATGAAGAGAGTTCTGTCGATCTTTCCTTTCCTAAATCCATTACTGATTAGGAATTGTGACAGCGTCTCGTACCAAGCCCTGGGCGCCTGTTTCAATCCATACAGGGCCTTTCTCAGCTTGTACACTTTGGTGCCTATTTCAAAGCCTGGAGGTTGTTCGACATATACTTCCTCCTTTAGCTCGCCATTCAAGAAGGCGCTCTTCACGTCCATTTGGAATACCGTGAAACCATGATACGCTGCATATGCAAGGAACAGCCGTATCGCCTCCATTCTTGCAACTGGTGCGAAGGTCTCGTCGAAGTCGATGCCTTCACATTGCTTGTAACCTTTGGCGACTAAACGAGCTTTGTTTCTGATTACAATGCCATTCTCATCTCGCTTGTTCTTGAAAACCCACTTGGTGCCAATCACTGACTGATGTGATGGTCTCTCTACCAAGTCCCAAACATTGTTGCGAGTGAATTCCGCAAGCTCTTCTTGCATGGCATTGATCCAATCGGCAGATTCTAGCGCAACTCCTATGGAAGTAGGTTCCTCTTGAGAAATAAAGCAAGTCAGGAGCGCACTGCCGTGTCGAGTCTGAACAGAACCTTCTGGATTACCGAGGATAGCATCGGATGGGTGATTTCTCAGCCATTTGGGAAGATGAGAATCTGCTGGCGTTGGTTCTTCTGTCCTGATGACTGGTGCTTCCTGAACTTCACCAGTCGGAGCAGCAATTGTAACTGGTGGTTGACCTTCACCAGTCGGAACAGTCTCTTCGTCAGCTTCACTCACAGGACGCTGAAAGAAGCGGTCCGGTTCATGCTGGCAGAATTCGGCTTAGGACAGAGTTTTTGGGGAGAAGCGTTGGTGACGGCTTGCTATACTCAGAATAGAAGCGGGATCAACGACAGACTCAAGAATACTCCCTACGAAGTTTTCTTGAACCTGGCTTTGATACCACTTGTTGGTCCCGGTTTATCAGAGTATAACACGTTTCGATACGCAGAGGAAATAAAGTTAAAGTGATTTCTTGCACGCTACTTACTCACAGCTGACAGCTGGTCAGCTGGTGCTGGTTACTAAGTACGCAGCTGACAACTGGTAACTGGTCAGCTGGTGAAATAATACTTAGAATATTTTAGCCTTGTTTGCACAGTTATTTATCAGTTTTCAGGATATACTCCAGCACTTGAGTGCTGGGTTTAAAATATGAATGAAATGCAGAAAGCTGATAAATAACAAAGGATTTTATAGTGGTTCGATCAATCGATCTACGTCAACTCTCCAGTCGAAGCACTGGAAATTCCGCTAAGAGTAATCAGGTACAGGTATCCTACGATCTATCTCTAGCTGGTGAATGCCTCGTCCACCAGTTCACTAGATCAACTGCTCCCGGTCCTGGATCCTTCTTCAACTCTTCACAGCTGATGGAGTGCGAGCACGTCACTTCAACCTCCACAGCTAGCTGGGTGTTTTAGTTCTCCCAAGAACGTAAAACTCTCTACGGCAGAATGCCCGTAATAACTCGAGTGCTGGTAAGCACAGGAGCTGCTGTGAACTCTCTCGAAGGAGAAAGAACACCAAGTGAGATCTTTAACTTACAAGCTTAGAGCTTGAAGTCTCGTGTTTGATAAATCAACACACGGAAAGCTTTATGAAAAGCCTCGAAAGTACTTTATGCGTTCTTGCAATGACTTCAGTTCTTTCGGTGGTTGAGCAGAGATATCTAATTCAATGTAACAACCGAGTCATTAGTTCTGAATGTTGGTGGTTGCGACGTATTTATAGCCGCAGGAACCGATTCAAACTTTCTAGCTGTTTGGACGCATCCGGAAAGGTGTCAGACCTCGGATGTCCTTCTGACGGCGGCAGGTATGCTTTTCGGAAAAGAGCCATACCTAAGACCGCTTTATCTGACACAGATCTCTTTGTGTCAGAACGGCTCTATTAGTCAGTCCGAGGAATAAGACTGGCGTCTTGTGACTGATAGACTTTAAGTTATCCTTCCTTAAAGTCATCCTCTGTCAGTCGATTCCTCAGAGAATCTTCTTCTTGTCTCTACTACGCGGGGAGAGAGAATCTGGAATTCTGCTGGTAACATCTGACTGGTAGATCATACTGGTGATCTTGTGCTGGCAGTCTCTGCTGGTGACTTGCCCTGGCATCATCAAAGTCTACCAAATCTCTAGATGTTAACTCTTCTCGGAATCTCCCATGACTGGTGAAATCACCGCTGGTGAATAGTGTAAGAACACTAATTCTCCTGGTAAGGTTTGTCAGCCGCCTGCTGATGAAACCCTTCCCAACTGGTGAACAGTACCCAGTCATAAGCACTTCTCACCGCTGGTGAACAGTGTCAGCACGAGTCTTTGTCAGCCGCCTGCTGATGAAACTTTTCCCAACTGGTGAACAGTAGCCAGTGGTAACAGCTTCTCATGCTGGTGAACAGTGTCAGCATGAGTCTTGATCAGCTGCGACTTACAACTCAAAAGACCTAAACAGGACTTTACATTTAAGACCAGATCTATGTAGAGACAACTGACGCTGGTAGGACTTAGGATTTGATCCACCAAAACTATAATCTAAACAAGTAAGCTACTGGGAAAGGAAACCTTAGACAGATTTCCCAACACCCTAGGTTTGCATTAGGGTTTGGGGCCAATCATCAAATCACAAAACCCTAAATCCCAAAAGATTTGGTGGATGAAGATTTGGAGGCCCTGGAAGATTTGAAAAGATTTAGATTTATCCAAATAAATTCAAAATTCAAATTGTAATAGATAGGATTTTATTTTCCTATTTTGTGGGGCCACGAGGAATTTTTGATTGCCTTAATTGTCCTCGTATGATATGTGATTTATTTTGTGCGCAATTAAGCATGTGTAGATAATAGGAAAAACATGATTTACTGTTTTTATTATTTACAGCTTTCCAAGCTTGCTTATGTGATTAATTTCTTGTTGGATTATATTTTTGGAATTTTTGGGCTTGTTTAAATATATGCAAAAACTTGGAAAATATAATAACAAAGAAATTATATGTGCGCATATAAGAAACCTTTTTAAAAGAAAAATACTAAGCAGATTTTTTAATTAAAATCAATAAACCTGCACAAAGCGGTCCTATGCTGTAAGCATATCTCTTGCTCTAGTAAACGTCTACGAGTGTAGTTTGCTAGTTCTTGGAGGTGCATGAGTACAGTTGTTGGGATTTCTGGACAAACAATTTAAATCATGTGCATAGTGGGAGTTGTTGGGAAATTATTCCTAAATCTCCCTTAGGATCATATTGTAAAAGGTTTTGTTGGATCAAACCTTAGTAGATGGTCGATCAATTGCTGAACTCTAGCATAGTCTAGCAACTCTTTTAATGATCTGTATAGGGTAAATATTGAGTTATAACAGAATAGATTGCTAGAAGTGCTCCTAGCAGATGTCGAAGAATGCTAAAGGAAGCCAGAGGTCGAGTGGTAGCAGAATGCTGAGGAGTTAGCATTCGCTAGCACATCAAAGATTGCTGAAGGCGTTAGCAATCTAGAATCAAAGGAATAAAATATAAAATAGCAGATCGTTCTAGCAGATTGCTAAGGAAAGTTAGCAGATCGCTCCGAAGAAGCTTAACAAAGCGAAGACAACTACCAACGACTGCTACACTACTGTTCTGACAACCGTACGCGCAAGGATCAGATTTTCAGAATTAAGTCAGAAAAGCACAATACGATGTCAGAAAAGTTGGTAAAAGTCTACCCACTCTTGGACAAAGGAATCGTTGTGTCTAACGGATCTGGAGATTCAAACTTTGAATCTCCAGATATAAAAGCGAAGTTCAAACAGAGAGACAAAAGAACTGCTCATTCAATACACGAACTCACATCCAAGAGATTCCTAAGACAAAAAGCAAAAAGCTAAGAGAGCAGTCAGTTGAAAGCCAACATTCGAAAGACATTCAAAGCTTTCAACTACCAGAGTGTCCCTATTGATTATCTGACACTCCATTGAAGAGATTCCTTGACTTTGCTCAAGAATCTTCTATCATTGGGATACTTTCCTTTATTGGAAGCATCCAGCAATCAATTCTCTAAAAAGGGATTGATTAGGACGGGCGTCTAGCCACACTCGAAGGAAAGTTCGGAAGGAACTATAAATCTTCCATAAGTAGCAAAGGTGAGTTTTACGAAGGTGTGCCCTTGACTATGTCGGAACTACACCTGAGGAGTTTGGAATATCGGAGGATAGTCGTGAAGTAGCCGGGTCGAAAGCTCACTGCCTACTTTACTTGAAAGGCGAATCCTTGTATTCCGTATACTTACTTAGTGAAATTCTTAGCGTTTCGGCTAAGGAGTGGACGTAGATCTTTTGATCGAACCACTAAAAACACTGTGTCGTTATCTTGTTTACTGTTTTATTGTTTAACGTTTGATTGTGATTTGAAACCTAGCAACAGAGTTGCCAGTGTATATCTGCAAGAAAAACCTAAGTCAAGTTGAGCTAAATAAACTTTGAAAATAACTTAAAGTGCAAGTGAACGTTTAAATCTTCCGCTGCAACTCGTGTGAGTGTTTTATCATTACCACGACGACTGTGATCTCAGGGACCAACAAGTGGTATCAGAGCAGGAGGTTGAAAAACCGACTGCTTCTGAGTCGCTTAAGACCTAGATCTTAGTTTTCCTTGCGCTGTTACTCTATTTTCTGTGCTTGTCTAGCTCAGGTGAAGTATACCAAGATGACTAATCACGATCTTCCCAAGTATAACAAGGAGAAATTTGAGTCATGGAAGACATTTGCCATGATCCAACTCCAAAGTATTCATCCGGAGATGAGAGATGTGCTGGAGAAAGGCCCTATAGAAATCATGAAGGTTAATACCTCAGTAGTCCCACCCGCTGAAGGCCAACCACGTCCGGAGATGGTACCAAAGCCCTATGTGGAATGGATGCTGGAAGATAAGAAAAGGGGTCAACTGGAATACGTGGCCATGAAGTTAATCATTGACTGCCTACCCCCCTTGATGGCTGACAAAATCCTAGAATGCAAGACAACTAACGGTATGTGGGATTATGTGTGCAAATGCTCTGAGGAAACTGAGCAGATGAAACGTAATAAACTACAAGTGGCTGTGGACAAGTGTGATTCACTCTTAATGAATCCTGGAGAAACCATTCAATCTATGGAGGATAGATTCAATACGATTGTAGGCGAGCTAAAAAATGTGGGCAAAACCTATGATAATGGGGAGATGAACAATAAGATAATATCCAAACTCTTCCCAAGGAGTGATTGGTTTTGTCAAGATGACAAGCCTAAGTGAGAAGGATCTCAGTCAGATGTTGACTGCTGAAGTGTTTTCACTGCTGAAAGCTCATGAGTTCATCATCCAGCAATCTAAGAAAAATGAGGCTGCTATGGCACAACCTACTCCATCAAATGCTGGAAACCATGAGGACTTGGCGTACTTTGTCAAAAAGGATGGACACAAGTGGAAGTCACCCAGAAAGCCGTTCCACAATCAGGAGAGATTTACACCAGCGTCACCAGCAAAGGAGACTGTCTCAACCTCAGGTTCCCAACCTATCGATTTAAAGATCAGTGAGCTGGAAGAACAAATGAAGAAGCTCCAGAAGTTGATGACAGAAGCCAAAGCCGTGAAGGAAGCTAAAGAAGCTAAGCAAACATCAACCTCTTTCCGCTCAGCAGAGCGAAAGCCCAGGACTTGCTTCGAATGTGGATCGCCAGATCATCTTAAGCACGAGTGTCCGAGGGTCAGCAAAGAGGAAAGAGAACGCCTGAAGCAGTATTTCGAGAAACGTGTCGTTAAAGCCGTAACCAGAGCATTGCTGACAAGGACAGAGGTACCTGATATTCCTGATGACGATGAGGAGTACTACTATTCCTCAGAAGAAGATGATAAGGAAGCTCTGCTAGTCCTGATGGCAAATGTCATCGAAGATCAATTCGCTGATGCTGATGCTGATGCTGATGCTGATGCTGAGCAGAGTGGTGAATCTGCTCTAGCCGTAGATGAAAATGAGGTACAGATTACTAGCATTCCTAGCATAATAATGATGGATGAAAAGGAGGAACCTTTCCAGATTTTGAGGAATATTATTTGACGAAGCTTTCAATTGAATTCTCTAAGATGTATGAGATCAAAAATGCTATCGTTGGCTAAAATGCCTCACTCAAATTAAATGTTCAATACTTGGCCGAGGAAGTCGAAAGACTAAGGTCAGATAGTGAGGAATTTTTAAAACTGAAAGTAGATTTCTCTAAGCTTTCAGAAAATTTTCAAAAATTAGAAAAGGAAAATCTTGCTTTGAAAAATAAACCTAGAGAGGATTGTATCTGTACTTATACATCCAGCAGGGCGGTTCTCAATGCCATTTTTAGCCAGCAAAGACATCATAAGGATAAGTCTGGACTTGGATGTGATAACGCTATAGGTGAATATTCTAAAAAGTCACTGAGTACTTATGCTAAATCTTCTAAGCAGAAACCGATCTTTTTTGTTTCTGCTGGAAATATCACTGTTGACAAAGGAAAAGGAAAAGTTACTGCTGAATCTTTAAATGCTAAGCAGGATGCTAAGCAGAAGAATGGATATGAGCAGAACGCATCTGTTAAATCTCAGCAGAGGTTCCAACCAGAGTCTGTAACGCATTCGTCTGCTAGATCTCAACAGAGGTGTCAATCAGGATCTGCTAAGCATACATCTGCTGGACCTCAACAGAGGAGCCAAAGGATGAATGGTAAGCACGTATCTACCGGACCTCAGCAGAGGATCCAAAGGATGAATGTTAGGCATGTACCTACTGGACCACAGCAGAGGAATCAGAGAGCTAATGCTAAACCATATTCAGCTATACCAAGGAATGCTGAGCGTTATGTCTCTAACGCAAGGATAGCAAATCCTACCTTTCACAAGGGCAAACAAGTTCATTACACTGCTGTAAGACCGTCGTATCATCAGAACACTCTACATAGGAGGAACACCTATGTAAGGCCTGAACCCAACCTTTTTCCATTTCAAAGGGCAAGGAAGGCTTAGCACACCACAACACCTAGATCTAACAAGGTTAAGCATATTAAACCGAAAGTCGAGAAGGTGGTGAAGGGTGAGATCAAGAAGAAAATCTTGAAGATCACCAAGATGTGGATTCTGAAAGGGATCATGATCCATGCTAATCCCAAAGGACCCGAAGCTATACGGGTACCTAAATCAACTTGATTGATTGTTTTGCAAGGACAAGATCCAAGTGCTAAAGCATCATGCATAGAAAACGAATGGATCCTTGATAGTGGCTGCTCCGCACACATGACCGGGAATGAGGGGTTATTTTCAGATATTCAAAGATTTTATTATGGCCCCAAAGTCAAGTTCGGAGACAACAACAAAGTCAAAGTTGTTGGAAGAGGGTGCATTGAGCGTAATGGATTGAGAGTCGTCAACGTAGTACTTGTTTCCAACCTCAAGCACAATCTACTGAGCATAAGTCAACTATGCGAGAATGGGTACATTGTATCCTTTGTCAATACTGGTTGTTCTATTGCTGACACTATTACAGGTGAAGTGAAGCTCAGAGGCATCCTCAAGGGTGGCCTATACATTGTTGATTGGCAGAGTGGTCAACAACATTCATGCTTATTAGCCTTGAACAAGGAAGAAACAACATGGCTGTGGCACAAGAGGTTAAACCATTTGAATTTCAAAACTATTAACCACCTCGCCAAGAACAAGCTTGTTGTAGGTCTACCAGCTGAAACTCTTCGCAAAGAAGGGGTGTGCAAAGCATGTCAACAAGGAAAGCAGACCAGAGCATCATTTAAGATCAACCCGGAGAAGGCCACTTCGCAAAGGATCCTAGAGCTACTGCACATGGATCTTTTTGGCCCTGTCACTCCACCCACTGTAATTAAAATGATTTATACTCTTGTGGTGGTTGATGACTTTTCCAGGTACACGTGGGTTCGCTTATTAAAGACCAAAGACGAAGTAAAGCTCATCCTACCGGAGTTAATCCTCAAAGAGCAAAACAGCAAAGAAGTCACAATAAAGAGGATTCGCTCTGATAATGGAACAGAGTTTTGCAATGGAGTGCTAATGGATTTATGTGCTGAAGCTGGTATTGCACATGAGAAGTCCACTGCTAGGACTCCCCAGCAGAATGGCCTAGCAGAAAGAAGGAACCGGACGTTGAAGGAGGCCGTTCGGTCAATGCTAGCAGACTCTGAGTTGTCTGCTAAGTATTGGGGTGTTGCAGTTATGACGGCTTGTATACACAGAATAGGAGTGCTATTACTAGCAGATTTAACAAGACTCCCTATGAAGTGTACAACGGTCGTAAGCCTTCTATAGCTCATCTTCGTGCATTTGGTTCGACATGTTATATCCATAACAACAGGAAGTCGAAACTTAATACTTTTTCGCCTAAGTCAGATGAGGGTTTATTCCTTGGATACGGTCACCCTACTCACAAAGGCTATAGAGTATTAAACAAGATTACCGGAATTGTGCAAATAACATGCAATGTTATTTTTTATGAGTGTATCTTAGTGCGCAGAGCTACAAAAGAGAAGAGGGATAACAATCATGACACTGATGATGTCCATGGTCAATCGATTCTAAATTCTTTCGAAAATTTACATATTAACCCAACTAAGTCTATGAATGATTGCAACCCGATCCCGACGCACTCAGCAGGTGACCAGACTGCTGACCAAGCTAGTGATGCTAATGATCATGCTGAGGCCACACCTATTCATCTCAATGATAATCTAGATATCTTGGGATTGCTCGATGACGAAGAGGAGGAGATATCAAAGTCACCTTCCTTTGCTGAAGAAGGAGTAGATGTTGTTGAAGGTCTTGGCAAAGGTGCTGCTGAGATTCAAGTTGCTGAGATACCCGCTGAAGAGATTCATGTTCCTGAAGATCCCATAGTAGAGGCTCCAGTTGCTAAGATACAGGTTGTCTATGTCCCTATTGCTAAAGACCATGCTGCTGATAATCTTGATGCTGAGCACCAGAAGGATGCTGAAGAGAACGTTGTAGCATACAACGATCTAGCAGGAGAAGGAAATGTTGAAGTTTCAGTCCCCATAAGACCAGCATGGTTACGCGCTCATTCTCTTGATGATGTTATTGGAGATATCAATGACCCTACCTGACAAGACAAGGCAACGCGATGCTTGCTTGCTATATATCACATGAAGAGCCAACCAAGGTAGAGGATGCTCTACGATGTCCAGATTGGGTGAACGTTATGCAAGAGAAGCTTGCTGAATTCACTCGTAATCATGTGTGGGACTTAGTAGACAGGCCAGAACATCAAAGTGTTATTGGCACCAAGTGGGTATTCAAAAACAAGAAAGATGAGACTGGCATGGTTGTCAGAAACAAAGCGTGTCTCGTAGCAAAAGGATATAGACAATGCGAAGGCATAGACTATGATGAGACATTTGCTCTGGTAGATCGACTAGAAGCAATAAGGTTGTTCCTTGCATATGCTGCACACCATGAATTCTCGATTATGCAGATGGACGTAAAGAGTGCGTTTCTGAATGGTGAGCTCAAGGAGGAAGTCTATGTTGAGCAACCACCAGGCTTCGAACAAGGAAACTAAGTATACAGGCTAAGGAAAGCCTTATATGGTTTGAAGCAAGCACCAAGAGCTTGGTATGGAACTCCGTCCAAGTTCCTGCTTTCAAATGGTTTCAAGAAAGGAAGGATTGACCAAACTCTCTTTCGAATTGAAGATGAAGGAAGTATTCTACTGGTTCAGATATACGTAGATGACATCATATTTGGATCGAGGAATCAAGACCTATGTGAAAAATTCTCCCGGCTCATGACGAGTAACTTTCAAATGAGTATGATGGGGAAGATGTCATACTTCCTTGGACTTCAAGTCTAGCAGTCCAGTGAAGGGATTTTATCCATCAAAGGAAATACACACGCGATCTAATTGCGAAGTATTGTCCAGAGAAGACCAAGAGTCTGCGGATTCCAATCAGCACAACGTGCATAGTAGCTCTTGAGAAAGAAGGGGATGATGTAGGTTTATGTGCGAGATATGAAGCCAACCCTAAGAAGACAAATTTGGACACTGCTAAGCGGATTGTTAGATATCTCAAATGCACAGAAGGTCTAGGGATTTGTTATCCAAGGTCCGACAGTCTAACTCTGAGTGGCTACTCAGACTCTGACTTTGGAGCGTGCAAAATTGATAGGAAAAGCACCAGCAGAACTTGTCAATTCCTTGGACACAAGCTGATCAGCTGGTTTAGCAAGAAGAAACATTCTGTAGCAACGTCGACTACTGAAGCAGAGTACGTAGCAGCTACTAGCTGTTGTTCACAAATTCTATGGATTCGGCAGCAACTATAGGACTATGGTATTCTTCCTGAATGTGTGCCTATATACTGCGACAACAATAGTGCCATGTGCATTATGAAGAACATATCGATATTCGACATCATTTTATTCGCGATCATCAGGAGAAGAAGGACATTTTTGTTCGATATATATGCGTGGGTGACCAGATTGCTGATATCTTTACTAAACCGTTAGTAGAGACCAAATTCAAGGAATTAGGCATCAAGTTAGGTCTCATGGAGTTAGACGATGTTGTGGATGAATGAGATGCTATTCTCATTCTTTCTGGAATCCTTGAATTTTTCTAAAAGAAGTGTGAAAAAAGTCTCCCAATTTACGGTTATTGACTGTTGCGCTTCTCTGCTAAATGAGAGATCTGCTAGGATGAAAGCAGAGATGCGGACCTTGCTAGAGAGCTCGAGATGCAGATTCCACTAGACAGTCAGCAGAGTTGGTGGTTCTGCTAGGCAGATAGCAGAGGTAGTGACACTGCTAGGACGTTAGCAGTGGTGCAGATCTTGCTAGGCGTATAGCAGATGTATGGAGTATAGTCAGCAGTTAGCCAAAGCAGAAGTTTCGTATTCTTTTCTGACTTATTTTATATAGGGTGCATATATGGAAGATTTTAAGTTGGTTTGTTGAAGGTCATGTTCTGAGTTGTTTGCAAGTTCAAACATATGACATGAAAACATTTCACAAAGAGAAAAATATTTTCATTTCATTAGATAATTTTCTTTACGAGGGAGGAAGTAAAAAATTACAAGGACTTCATTTAATAGGGGGAGCAAGGCTTAAAGGGAAAGAAATCAGTTCCCCTAAGGTTGGAACGACCGGCAGCTATGTCTGGAAACCTCTGTTCCAGAAGCCAGCTGAGCTGCATGCCGCATGGAAAGGGGCACCTCCGAATAATGCCGGACGCAGTCTCGGACACCTTGGAAGACGAAGGCCACCCAGTCCACCTCCGCCCTATCATCGAAGGCCATCATGGCCTTCCAGACCTCCCTGGAGAAGGTCGAGTCGACATGATCGTAGCCAACGATCATGTTGTGGATGATGCACAACATCACCCAGTATAAGGTCCAGAGCTCGGAAGCAGAGGCCGTAGGGCTGAACTCAAACCAGGAAGAATGTTTCCACTTCTCCCACGCTGACCATTCTGGAGCCGTCTCCGCTCCACGATAGTCCCAGATCGATAAGGGACCCCGGGGAAGGCCGAAGTCCCAAGCAAAAGAATCAAGGGTCCAATGGACGAGCTGATTCTGGATGACGCCATATACAGTGTCCTCCTCCTGAGCGCAGGTCCGGAGGAACCTGAGGTGACCCTCTTGGAAGTGGCGAGGAGTTGTGCAGACGAACTGCTCAAGTCCGTTCTGTCGCACGGCTGCCATTGCCTCCTCAGCCACCAAATAATCTGACTCGTACTCAATGTACAAGCCAGATTCGTTGAGAATCTAATTTCTATGAATAGTCACACCTGGTGGAGAATCCATATCTAGAGAAGGAAAGTTTTTTTTTGGAAGAAAGAAGGCGAAAATGGAGATAAGTGAGATGAAGGGTCATCACGTAAGGATGTATTTATAAACAGAAAAACGGTCATGTGCTCTCATAATGACTAGCTAAAAAATCTTTCATAAGATCACAATGATTTAAGACGTCTCTTGGAATTCGAAGCGTCGCAGAGAGAGAGAGATCGCCAGATAGGCATTGAATGTCTAATCGGAGACAGATATGATGGAAGATGATCAGACGGCGATGGGCTCAAGACACTCATTACATATACTTGAATGATGCATACAAATTTCAGCAGACATTATGAGAAATGACAATTTGGGGAAGTGATACTATATGCCTATTGCTAACACGTGTATGCTGAACTCATACCCTCATCGGATTACATGTTGACAAATTGCTGAGTCCAAGCTCTCAGCAATCTCAGACGCGTATGCGGGAAGTTTTCTTTTGAATTCAAATTGATGGGACCCGACGCAATGCATTTAATGCAAGCAGACGACTGCGACGAATTAGGAAAAGCCACGTACAAAGCACTCAAGTAATTTTTGGAGAGTGGGAGGTTATACGGAAGGTCACGCCGGATCAGAACCGTCGATTAAATCCACCCAGGAAGAATCCCCAGCCATTAGGTCTTACATCAGAAGGTATAAATCTGAACCTTCATCCTTGTCGCATACTTTTTCGGAATTCAAATTTCAAATCCCTAATTGTCTCCAAACCTTCAAGCCCTCTCACTCAAACCCATCTCACTCAAAATCTATCTCTGAAATTCAAAGTTAGTACCCATGGCTACCAACTCCGAATCATCATCTACCCAAAATCCTGAAACTGGCAATCGTTCTCCCGAACCACGTATTACCCCCACTTAAACACTTCCCTTGTGAGTCTTCCATGGATTACTAATTTTTTGATTCTTACAAAGTGTTGATGATTTGTGGATTTACGAGTTTGATTGTGATGAATCTTGTGAGGCATGTTGGGAAATTTGGCTAAGTTTCCTCTCCCCAGTAGCTACTTGTTTAGATTCTAGTTTGGTGTTTTGGTGGATCAAATCCTAAGTCCTACCAGCATCAGTTTGTCTCTAGAATAGCTCTAGTCTCAAATGTAAAGTCCTGTTTAGGTCTTTTGAGTTGTAAGTCGCAGCTGATCAAGACTCATGCTGACACTGTTCATCAGCATGAGATGTACTTACCAGTTGAGAGAAGTCTCACCAGCAAGCGACTGACAAGACTCGTGCTGACACTGTTCACCAGCATGAGAAGAGCTAATGACTGGCTACTGTTCACCAGTTGGGAAGGATTTCACCAACAGGCGGCTGACAAATCCTACCAGCAGAATAGGTGTTCTCACTGACACTGTTCACCAGCGGTGAAGCCACCAGTCATGGGAGATTCCAAGAGTTAACATCAGACATATTGGTAGACTTAGATTGTGCCAACGCAAGTCACCAGCAGAGACTGCCAGCACAAGATCACCAGAATGTTCTACCAGTCGGATGTTACCAGCAGAATTCAAGATTCGCTCTCCCAGAGTCTTCGAGACAAAAAGAAGATTCGTCTGAGGAATAAACTGACAAAGTATGACTTTAAGGGAGGATACCTTAAAGTCTATCAGTTCAAGACACCAGTTCCGATTCCTCGTACTGACGAATAGTGCCGTTCTGACATAAAGAGATCAATGTCAGATAAAGTGGACAAAAGCATCGCGCTTTCCGGAAATTCCTACCTGCCGCCGTCAGAAGGACATGCGACGACAGAGACCTTTTCCGGATGAGTCCAAACGGCTAGAAATTTGAATGGGATCCTGCGTCTATAAATAGGTCGGAGCTACCAACATTTAAGACGCTTGCACGCTTGCTCTATCAACATTCAATACTCTCGCTCAACTACCGAAAGTCAGAAACTTTATTGCAAGCAAGCAAAACACTTTCGAGGCCTTTCTAAAGGCTATCCGTGTGTTGATTTATCAAACACGAGACTTCAAGCTTCCAGCTTGTAAGTTACTGATCTCTTTGGTGATCTTTCTCTTCCGAGGAAGTTCACAGCAGCTCTTGTGCCAGCCAGCACTTGAGTTATTACGGGCTTTTTGCCGTATTGAGAAGACACGTTCTTGGGAGAAATAAACACCCACGCAGTCAGCTAAGGAGGTTGAAGTGACGTGCTCGCACTCCAACAGCTGATCAGAGTTGAAGAAGGACAAGGCCGGGAGCGGTTGATCTAGTGAACTGGTGGACGAGGCATTCACCAGCTAGAGATAGATCGTAGGACGCTTGTACCCGATTACTCTTAGTGAAATTTTCAGTGCTACGACTGGAGAGTGGACGTAGATCAGTTGATCGAACCACTATAAATCCTTTGTCTTTTATCAGCTTTCTGCATTTCATACTGATTTAAAACCCAGCACACAAGTGCTGGTGTATATCTGAAAACTGATATAACTGTGCAAACAAGGCTAAAAACATTCTAAGTCTTGAGCTATCAGCTGACGAGCCAGTCGCCAGTCAGCTGAGTACTCAGAGTGCCAGTTGACTTACCAGCTGACAAGGTCCCAGTCAGCTGAGTAACCAGCAAAGCGCAAGAAACGAATTAACACAGTTTCAGCTGCCAAGTTATACCCTGATAATCCGGGACCAACAAGGCATTGCACTTCTCTTCTACTTGAACTTTTGATTCATTCTTTTATTGATTGAGGACAATCAAGTGTTTAAGTTTGGGGGGTTGATAAGCTTGTGTTTTGCCTCACTTATCACATTGTTTTCTTATTGGTTTCTTGCATTTACTTGATTTTTAGTTAATAATTGAGCATGAGTCAAGTTTATTGGGGTATTATGCTTGCCATGGTGTGTTTTTGCAGGTTTTGGGCCAAATCCAATGGAAACCCGTACCGAAAGCAGCTGATGTTCAAAGAAACAGTCACGACTTCTTCCAAAGTTGGGATCCGAGCTAATGAAGCACATAATTGGAAAGCTCTTTGAGTTAGCTTTCCAATTTAACTTGAATCGAGTCAATCGGAGTTCGGGAGTGAAAATTATGGCCAAAACCATGAGACTGCGTAGAAGGATCGAAAGGGGGGAAAACGTCTCTGTCTCGACCGATATGAAGTCCACGTCGACCGATGCAAGGGTATCCTCATCGACCGACGCAAGCTCCACGTCGACCGAGATGGGCCCAGAAAAGGAATTTTTGAGATTTTTATGGTTAAATCATATTTTTGGCCCTAGATCCCAATTTATACACCTCTACCTCTATAAATACTAGTTTTTGCTCGAGTTTTGGAGGCTGAAAAACCTTTTACACATTATTTCATCTTTATTTATGTTTGCACTTTAAGTTTTGAGAATTCCTCTTTACTTTTGTTGATGAATCTTTACTTTTTAATGCAATCTTTATTTTTCATTGCTATGTCTTTCTTTAATATGTTAGGCTAGAACCCTAAACAGGTTCTAGGGTTTCTCCATCTATGATGCAAGTTTTGATTCAATAATTCAAACCCTTTAAACTGGTTTAAATCCTATGTTTTGTTTTGAGTCTATTCTCATCGAAGGATCGAGAGATGAAGATTGAGGTAGGTTACAGTTATTAATAGAAGGACCGAGAGGTGAAGGTTAGTAATAGGACGTCAGGATTTAATATTTTTGATTATCTGTCCGACCAAGAAGATTTCAATTGTAGGATAAATCTAATCTTTATTGAAATTAATTAACTTTGTGTGTTTGAGACCGAGAGGAGATAACCACTAGTTAATGATTTAGGATTTAATTGCCCGACCAAGGAATTAATTCCACCTTAATAGATTTTCCACCAAAATTATCTTTTCTGGGTTTGAATATTTGTTTCTTGCAGGTTGATCAGATTCGTAGGTTTCCTTAGAATCTGTGCTTTTTAATATTTGAATTTCATCCCTTTAATTACTTGGTTTGAAAACCCCAAAACCCTGAAATTGATTTGCCCAAACAAAGGTTTTGAAAACTCTATTCAGTACATGATTTTCCCTCGTTGCACTATCCCTGTGGGTTCGACAACCTTCGGGTTATTATAAATTTATTTGCCCTTTTCTATAATTTGTATGCAGATTTAGCATCGATCAAGCACCAACGCTAGATTCTTGGAGGATGAGTATGTGAGTAATCACAAGTCAATGAGTGATATAGTTCTTTAAGAAATTGAAAACGAGAATGTGATTCCAAGGGAAGGGGAACGTGTAGACGTGGGTGCACCTGTGAGAGGTTCAGCACCACAAACACGTTCTTCAGTGCTAGGCGCAGAACCACAAGTTACTGCACCTACTACTAACACTGCACCGATGCCTCGTCGTAGTGGGAGAGTTATTTTCCAGCCGGAAAGGTACATGTTCGTGGGTGAGTCTTCAGACTTAAGCCCGAAAGACGGACATGAGGACTCTGACCCACTTACTTACGAAGAGGCAGTGCAAGACAAGGATGTTGACAAATGGCGTGTTGCCATGGATTCCGAAATTGAATCCATAACTGCTATGGATGTATACCAGAAAACTGATTTGCCGGATGACTTTAGGGCCATAGGGTGCAAATGGGTATACAAAAGAAAGAAAGGGGCAGATGGAGAAATCACGGCTTTTAAAGCTAGGCTGGTGGCAAAGGGTTATAGTCAGAAAGAGGGCATTGACTATGACGAAACATTTTCACCCGTAGCCATGCTCAAATCCATCCGGATACTCCTTGCCATAGTTGCGCATATGGACCTCGAGATTTGGCAGATGGATGTCAAAACCGTTTTTCTAAACGGTTACCTTGAAGAAGGTAGGGACATCTATATATAGCAACCTGAGGGCTATGTGTGCAAAGGCGAAGAACATCTTGTCTAGAAGCTTAAGAAGTCCTTGTACGGACTTAAGCAAGCTTCGAGGTCGTGGAACTTACGTTTCAACGATGTGATTAAATCCTATGGATTTTCACAGTTGGAAAACGAAAGTTGTGTTTACCAACTTTGTGTTAGTGGGAGCGTGGTTTTCCTTGCACTTTACATTGATGACATAATCCTATTTGGAAACAACGAGGGAGTGATGTCAGAAATCAAGGGTTGGTTATCTGAACAGTTCCAAATGAAGGATTTGGGAGAAGCTGGCTACGTCGTTGGGATTAAGGTCTTACGAGATCGTAAGAGAAGGATGTTGAGCTTATCCCAGGAATCCTATGTGGATACTGTGATAGCCCGGTTCAGCATGCAACTCGCCAAGAAAGGCTTGCTACCTTTCAGACATGGCGTTCATCTTTCTAGTGGGCAGTGTCCTGAGACACAGCGGAGAGAAAGATGAGATGAGTATTGTACCATACGCTTCAGCGGTGGGTAGCCTCATGTATGCAATGCTGTGTACCAGCCCAGATATCTGTTATGCCGTTGGCATGGTAGCAAGATATCAGTCTAACCCTGGACACGCGCATTGGATTGCGGTAAAGCACATCCTCAAGTATTTGAAGAGAACTAGGAATTACTGCCTAGTTTATCAAAGTGAGGATTTGTGCCCTATGGGTTATACAGACTCGGATTTCCAAGGGGACCAGGTGATGTGGTTAAAATTGATCACTCAAAATTAACACTTCTCAAGTAATAAAATATCAATCCAAGGATCTTCTCACTTCGCCCAAAGGAATACCGTTTACTTGTGAGGATTCTTATAGCTAGGCAAGCACAAGTCGTTGAATGTTCATTTAACTAGGCAAAAATTATAACAAACCTTGCAATAATGAAATAAAACATAAATCCAAACATGTTCAATTATCTTCCAATGTTCAAGCAATCAATTCTCTTCAACTAGGTAGAAAAAGTATCAAGTTCAACAATGAGATAAGAGTGAGTAATGAATGGATGTCAATTGTGTCTAGTTTGAGTCAAATCATGTTGTAAACCATGTTTAATCCCTAGGAGATTGAGCAATCGACCCGACACTCGTTAACCCCTTATCACGGCGAGCTAATGGTTGATGATGCTAAGACTCGCAAATAGCTACGTTATTAAGCCCTAGACCACTCCAAATAGAACGTCAATTATTGCCCTACGACCTAGCACCGCACAAGAAATGGAGCTAAAATCGTATGAATCTACACTATTCACGATGATTCCGCCCGCGTGTTGGCTGTAGCGTTCACGTTAACTACCTCCTAAGCTGACTATTACCTACACCTAAGAGGTAAGGAACAAGATCTAGTGCAATTCAAGCTCTCAAAGGAAAGTAAACAATCAAAATTCAATCTCAATTCAACACAATATCAATCCAAACAATACTCACAATATAGTTTAGTTCCTCATACCTTCAATTGTGTACAATACAATAGAGAAAGTGATAGAATCCATTACAAAATTGATAGGTCAAATGATGATCTCCCTCAATTGTCTACCTTGTACTCAATCTACCTCTTGATCTTCCTTGATCTTCACCAAATGTGGAGGAATGTGGCTAGCCTAGATCTCCTTGAATGTGGATGGGGAGTGTTTGGAAGATGGTTTGGGAGAGAATACTCGTGACGGTTAATTGGAATTTGACCAAAAGTTCTTTTAAAATTCAAAAATCTCCCTTTTATAGACGAGCAAACAGGGCCTCGGATCGCCCGGGCCACCCATGGCTCGCCCGAGCCATGTTGAAAACTGGCTCGGCCGGTCCGATTTGGCTTGGCCGGTCGAAGTCTCTGTCCAGCATGGCTCGGCTGGGCCGATTTAGCTTGGTCGGGCGAGGTCTCTGAACTCCAAATTTCATCCCTCTGCTCTGCTCGGGCGAGCCTAACCTCTTTTGTATCCAAGCTCGGGCGATTTGCCTCCAAAATTTACCAAAAAGTGTCGATTTATGCTCAAAACACGACCTACAACATTCAAAACACAAAAACACGACAAAAGAGCAACAAAAACATATGATATGAGGGTAAAATGGCCACAAACATGCACGCTCACACATCGAAAATTAGGTCATTTTACATGCATATCACCAGGATGAGAAGAAATCGACCTCGGGATATGTGTTTACCTTGGGAGGTGGAGCTGTATCTTGGAGGAGCTCAAAGCGGAAATGCATAGCTGACTCCACCATGGAGGTGGAATATGTCACCGCCTCCGAAGCCTCGAAAGAGGGGGTATGGCTCAGGAACTACCTTTTAGAGTTGGGCGTGATTTCGAGTTTGCCGAGGAGCATTTCAATTTATTGTGATAACTCTGGTGCAGTGGCAAACTCAAAGGAACCGCGGTCTCACAGGGCAAGCAAACACATAGAGAGAAAGTACTATATCATACGAGAGATCGTATCGAGGGGTGATGTGCTGATCAAGAAGATTGACACTAAGGACAACCTTGTTGATCCATTTACAAAGAGCTTGCCGCAGATAATTTACGAAAGACATATTCGTGAGCTGGGTCTGAGGTGGAAGCCGACCACTGACAGTGGTTAACGAGATAGCAGGCTAGATAGACGCACTGTATACTCTGTAATAACTTAGTTATGCTTTGAGTATAAGTGGGAGATTGATGGGTTTTGTATACTGAAAGCATTTATTACAATGAGTATACGACTGTTTATTTCTCCGATCTGTCAAACAATCTTACATGTATGTAACAATGGTATCCTCTTGTCTCACCGATAGGGATGATCATACGGCGTGTAGTAGATCGCAGAAGAAAGTATGATCACTTCACCTAGTGAGACATAAACCTGATCACAACCGAGACAGCGTGTGAGGATATGTCTGTCCGGATGGTTGCGGCATTGTCGGAATAAGTAGTCTGTCTTGGTTACTTGACATGCTGGTACGCAAGGGTGGCGCATTGATGGACCGCAGTGAGATGTATTTGACTATCTGACATCAGCGAATACAAGATCTCGTTCTTGATTGAGTCCAAACCCTAACAAAGGTTCAGGGGTTTGCACGGATTGACTGTTGCTTTGACTTGCCATGGTGGTGAGCCTAAGTAACGTGCTCGAATATCCACATCTTGGGACCATATCCGAGTAATAGGATGTGGACATTCCCCGAGGAGCTCAATGACATTCATCGTGCCAAAATCCTGCAGGCTGATTAAGTTCAGGCACAAGTGATAAGGATTGAGTGGTATTACACAAGAATAATAAGATATTAATTAATTGTAGATAGAGCTTTTCAGAAGCTCCGATTAATTAATGAATGCCCAGTAACCTTAAATATGGGGATTCTCAGTTAATGCAGCCCGTTCTCATAACGTAATAATAAAGGGGTAAGTCAGTATTAATTCTGTGGTGAAAAAGATTTAATATTAATTAATTAATTATGTCATGGGTTGTGGACATGGGAATTAATCAATTTATAGGCCCACTTTATTATTTGCATTAGGTCTCAGGTCTGGCCCAATAATATATGCTGAAAAAAGGCCCAGTAGCCCATTAGGGATAAAACCCTAGGTCTATAAATAGACAACACTCTCTCTGAAACCCAAGCCACTTTATAACATTCAAATCAGTTTGAAACCCTAGGGAGAGAGAGAGCAGGGACGGTGCCTGTAGAGGGGAGAAGGAAGGTTTTTCGACTCCGGTCTACATCACAGATCTGTGGAATCCTCACCAGTAGCAGATCTGAACAACATTGGGATACAACCCTAAAGATCTGATTTGGAGAACAAGATTTTATTTCTCTTTCTTTCTTTGTTTTTCGATTGAATCTAGAAATTAGTATTCGAATTTCGTCTTCCGCAGATTTAATTGAATTGAAAGTTGGATATTCAAACGCGAAAGATCGGATCAGACTCTACGGAATAACAATAATTATTCTTATCCACGAATTAAATAAATTCATAGGAGCATGCTAGGTTTTATTGTGAATTGTTAGTTGAACAATAACCATAAATCGATCCGGTTCATATGGATTTTGTGATTAGGTTCATGATAAATCCCTACAATTGGTATCAGAGCCAGGTTTCTGATTTATGGCTCTTTTGTTCATAATAAATTCATTTATGCATGTATGAATTTTATTTCTATCGTGGATGGTTTTTGTTCCTCGTGGGAACCTGTTTGATTCAGCCCACAGTGGTTTATCTGTGTAGGGTTGAATCTGTCTTGTAAAATCACGAGAAAATACGTGATTAGTTTAGATTTGATTAAAAATTGTAATAGATTAGTTTCTGTAATTTTATTTCAAATCTGTAATTGGATGGGTCGGGACGAAGAACGAAGACGGAGCCGATGGAGGGCGGCGCAAGGCGGCGGTGGGCCGATGCGCGAGGGAGGCAGGCCGCGTTGGGCACGTGAGCGCACGGATCTGCCAGGGCCGGCGGTAGCCATCGTCGGCGGTGTTGTCCCATCGCGGAGGTTCGTGTTTTGGTGGCTGGTGCAATCTTGTGTAAACCCTAGGTTTGCATTAGGGTTTGGGGCCAATCATCAAATCACAAAACCCTAAATCGCAAAAGATTTGGTGGATGAAGATTTGGAGGCCCTAGAAGATTTGAAAAGATTTGGATTTATCCAAATAAATTCAAAATTTAAATTGTAATAGATAAGATTTTATTTTCCGGTTTTGTGGGGCCACGAGGAATTTTTGTTTGCCCTAATTGTCCTCGTATGATATGTGATTTATTATGTACGCAATTAAGCATGAGTAGATAATAGAAAAAACATGATTTACTACTTTTATTATTTACAGCTTCCAAGCATGCTTATGTGATTAATTTCTTGTTGAATTATATTTTGGGAATTTTTGGGATTGTTTAAATATATGCAAAAATTTGGGAAATATAATAACAAAGAAATTATATGTGCGCATATAAGAAACCTTTTTAAAAGAAAAATACTAAACAATTTTTTTAATTAAAATCAATAGACCTCCACAAAGCGGTCTTAGGCTGTAAGCGTATCTTTCGCTCTAGTAAACGTCTACGAGTGTAGTTTGCTAGTTATTGGAGGTGCATGGGTACAGTTGTTGGTGTTTCTAGACAAATAATTTAAATCATGTGAATCATGGGAGGGTTTTGCGTAAACGTCTACGAGTGTAGCTTGCGTAGATCTCTTTCATAAGTATTCTAGGATTGATTTTAATCCCTTTCACGATAAATCCCTACAATTTTGTGATTCGGTTCACGATAAATCCCTACAATTGACTTCATCTATAATCATGCTGCAGACCTTATCGTTGATATGACTACGTGTATGGAAAATGTTCTCCCTGTGCTCCACATCTCCGGCTGCAGGCAGTGCATTTAAAGCCCTTCTCATCACAAAATTCAGCGCTACAGGCGCCAAAATTTCTTCTCCATCTTCATCAGGATCATCCAAAACAGGCATCTCTGGGTCAGTCTCTTTATCAATCACTATCTCTCCATCATCTCGAATCACCATAACTCTTCGATTTGGGCAATCATTAGAAATATGCCCAAAACCCTGACACTTATAACACTTGCGATCTCTGTTACGTAAGTCAGTGGTAACAGATTTACCTTGAGCTGCGGAATATGACCTGGGCTTCACAAACGACTTCTTCTCCCCTGGAGGCTGCTCCTCCTCCTTCTTCCATGGAGCTCGTTTTGATGCTAAACCACTTCCAGTCTGGTATTCTCTCCAGCTTGTAGGGTTTTGCCGCATATTACTGTCGTTGCCCCTCCTCTTGAGTTGTCCCTCAATCTTGATTGTCATGTGGACCACGTCATCCAACTCGACATAATGTTGCAGCTCCATGATAAGCTCATATTTCTACTCACTTATCGTATTATTTTTCTTGTTTCTTTTGTGCATTTTAGTTATTTTCACGAATAATTAGAGCGTGAGTATATTTTGGAGGGTATGATGCTTGTGGTGCAAGGTTTTGTAGGAAAAATGAAGAAAAATAGCAAAGTTGGCCGAGAAGTTGGAAAAATCCACCACAAAGCAGTCTGTCTAGACCGATGGGGCAAGGGGTCGAACGAAGCACGAAGAGAATCGTGTCGACTGACACAACCCTTGTGTCGGTTGATGCAGGACTGTCGATGCAGGAGGAAGTCGAGCCGAGAAGAGATCGAGATTGAGAAGTTCATGTCGACCAACACAGACTTCATCTCGGTCAATGCGCGGGATTTCCAGGGTTGGAAGAATTATTTTGCACGATTTTGGTGATTTTGAAGAAGGGGAAAGATACCAAAGGAAGATATGGACAAATTTGGAGAAGAAAATATCTTATTTTATCAATTCCTACCTTTCATGGGCACAACCCTACCACTATATAAACTCTAGTTTTGCTCATTAGTAGGGTTCTGAATTTATTCCCAGTTTTCAATTCAATTTTTAGTTTTAATTTTTAGTTGTCAAGTTTTCAAGGGCTGGAACAAAACTACTTTATTTTTCTTGCACTTTATTTTCAATGCAATCTTTAATTTTTGTTTCAATGTTTATGTTTAATATGCTAGGCTAGAACCTTTATCAGATTCTAGGGTTTCTCCATTTGTGATACATATTTTGATTCGAATTCATCAAACCCTTTAATTGGTTTAAACTCTATGGTTTTATTTTGAATCTATTTTCAATTAAAGGATCGAGAGATGAAAATTAGAATAAATTTTTGTTATTAATTGATGGACCGAGAGGTGAAAATTAATAATAGGAAGTGAGAGTTTAATACATTTGATTTTTCCAACAAATAAGAATTCAATTGTACGATTAATCTGATTTTTATGAGATTAATTAACTTGTGTTTTTTAGACCGAGAGGAGATAACCACTAGTTAAAAATCTAGGTTTTAATTGCCCAACAAAGGAGTTAATTCCACTTTACTCAGATTTTCCACCAGTAGAATTTTATGGGTTTGAATTATTTGTTTCTTGCATGTTGATCAGATTGGTAGATTTCCCTAGGATCTGTGCTTTCTTTTATTTGAATTACCTTCTACAAGTATTTTCATGAAAACCAAAACCCCCTTAAATTTGGATTTTCCTAGATCGAAAAACTATATTTAGTACATGATTTTCCCTCGTTGAACTATCCCTGTGGGTTCGACATTCCTTCGGGTTCTCTATAAATTTATTTGCCCTGTGCTTAGGGGTGTAAATGAACCAAACTGTTCGTGAGCTACTCGGATCTCGACTCGATAAAAGCTCGTTCGAGTTCGTTTAGTAAAGCTCATTTATTAAACGAACCAAACTTGAGCATCATAGTATTCGACTCGTGAGCTCGTGAGCAGGCTCGTTAGCTAAAATTAGTAAGAAATATAAAATAATTACTTTTATAAAAATAATATTTTTATGATTTAAGAGTAACAATAATGATAAATCTTTCTAATAATGAAAAATTTACGAATTTGAGCATGAATATGATATTAATTTTGGAATAAATAACATTTTTCTTCAAAATAATAATGAAAATTTTAAAAATATTCTAAATTTAGAAAGTTCGTTTAGGCTCGATTAAAGCTCGATAAAGTTCATGAACATGAAAGTATTCGATAAAAAAGCTCGAAGCTCGACTCGAAACTAAACGAGTCAAACTTGAGCACGGCACTACTCGACTCGACTCGACTCGGTTCGATTACACCCCTACCTGTGCTATAATCTGTGTGTAGATTTTGCATCGATCAAATTGATGTCGTTACCGGGGAATAGTCAGACGGTGAATTGTTACTGTTTTGTTCGAGATTTTCTGGATTGGGTATTTATATTTCTTTTTCCTTGTTTTCACGTGAGTGTGTGTTTTGTGTCTGTATCGACCGACGTAGTTCTCACGTCGATTGACGCAAAAATTTTCCACGTCGGTCGACACACTTCTTGTGTCGGTAGTCGTTTACTAAAATTTTCCTCTTTTTCTGCGCAGGTGCATGAACGCGCAAGCCAAGGGAAAAATACTCGAGGCTTTTGTTCCTGCAATCGAAGCAGCCTGCAAGAAAAACAAAAGGAAAGGAAAAGACAAACAAGAAGGGATGGCAGGGAATCCAGAAGCCCCATTGCAAAATATGACTCCCGAGGAGCAGAGGCAATTCGTGAATGAAGTGCAACAACTGAGAGCACAACTCCAAGCAGCTCAAGCGACTCAGGCAGAACAGGCTGCCAGATTGGCAAAATTGGATGATAGGCAGATAGTGGTGCCACAAAGGTCCATATTGGACCGATTTCTTCCCCAATAAGAGGAGCCTGGATTCAGAGTGAGGATTGACGCCAACAATTTTGAGTTATGGACTGGTTTGATTCAGATGGTGCAGCAAAATCAATATGCAGGGAGGGCTGTAGAAGATCCGTGCGCACACCTCAACCAATTCATCGAGGTATGTGATATTGTGAAGCATAATGGAGTTTCCCAAGATGCGATCCGGATGAGGTTGTTCTCGTTCTCACTCCGAGACGAGGCACGCTCGTGGTGGGCTAGTTTGGACAAGAGTCAGATTGGGACATGGGAGGAACTTCGAGTTGAATTTCTCACCAATTTCTTCCCACCGAGCCTTTTGTTGAAGAGGAAAGCTGCCATCACACACTTCAGTCAGAGATATGATGAGTTACTCTATGAGGCTTGGAAGAGATTCAAGGAACTTTTGAGATTACGCCCGGGTCATGGAATCGAGTTAGAGATGCAGGTGTGTCATTTCTATGAGGGACTGACCCCACACATAAAGAAGTTAGTCGATGCATCCGCTGGGGGAATTTCTATGAAGAAAAGTAGAGCCGAGAGCATGAGGTTACTTGCAGACATGGTTTTAAATAGCCATCAATGGCCAACCGAGAGACAGTTACCAGTTGAAGCAGTTGAGGCCAAACCGCAGTTTGATGTTGTTGCTGAGGTAAAGAAACTTTGAGAAGACATTGGGAAATTTGAAGCAGCCAAAGTCATACCTGTTGCTGCAGTTGATCAAAGCATGGCCATAGTCCCTGGGAAGCTGACTACATCAATTGTGGAGCGTGCAATTCATCTGGAGCTGCTGGAGCAGAATTGAATTACATTGGAGGTGGTTATCAAAATAACTATCGAGGAGGCAATCAAGGCTATCACTACAACCATGGGAGAACTCACCCTGGTTTTTCTTATGCTAACCCCTCTGCAGCCGAGCACCCTCCTATTGGTTTTGATGTAGGTTCTGGAGGAGAGATCGTGGAAAAGAAGAGATCTGTGTTGGAGGAGACTCTAATCAAAATATCGGACAACCTATTTGGAAAGGTGGAAACCAAGGTGAAAGGGATGGCTAATCACATGCAGTTGATGACAAAACACCTACAGATGTTGGACACCCAATTGAGCCAGATTGCTACCACTCTCAGCAACCAACACAAGCCCGGACAGCTTTCGAGTTCAACCGAGGTGAACCCAGCAAAGGAAAAATTAGTTAATGCAATATCTATGCGATCTGGGAAGGATTATGAAGGTCTGAGGAGGCCAAGGAACGAGTTTGGGGGAGAAAGGGAGAAAATTCCCGAGGAAGAACCCTCTGTTTCGACTGACGCAAACTTTACATCGATCGATGCTGAGGGTCGACAGGCAGGAGATGCGGGTGACATGGCAGGATCTACATCGACTGATGCAGCCTTGCGTCGGTCGACGCAGACTGGGTGTGTGACGACCGAGATGGAACCAACACGGTCGACGCACGTTAAAGGTAGAACGATCGAGACAGAGGCATTTCGGACAAGACAGAGCCTTATTCTGGGCAAAAAAGAGAAGGAAAAGAGAGCAGCTGATCCCATTCCTCTGATGCCTTTTCCCCATAGGTTTGCAAAGAAGAAAGAAGACTCCAAATTCACCAGGTTCGTTCAAAATCTGAAGAAGGTGAATATCAACATCCCTCTCTGTGAAGCACTCCAAGAAATTACAGGCTACATGAAGTTTTTGAGAAGGTTGATGAGTGAGAAGAAATAGTTCTTGGAGAATGAGACTGTCAGAATACATGAAGAGTGCAACTTGCTTCTACAAAAGCAAATTCCCATCAAGAGATTTGATCCTGGCTACTTCTCCATTCCAATTGAAATTGGAGGCAATGAGTTTCAGAATGTGCTATGTGATATGGGGGCAAGCATTAACCTAATGCCATTGTCCATTTACAAGTAGCTGGAGATTGGAGAGATGTGAGCCACCACAATTATGTTGCAAATGGCGGACCAATCTGTGTCTCGACCCAAAGGTATTGTGGAGGATATACTTATTAGAGTTGGTCATTTGATCTTTCCTGTTGATTTTGTAGTGCATGAGATGAAAGAAGATGCCAAAACACCAATGATCTTGGGGAGAGAATTTCTTGACAATGTCGGAGTATTGATTGATTGCAAAAAGGGGGAGATCACTCTTCGAGGTAACAATGAATCAATTACTTTTTCCATTGACAAGAACAAAAGAAGAGTGGAGTGCAATCAAGTGACATCTGCCGAGGAAGAAGAAACACCGGATGAGGAAGAAGAAGCTATTCGGTGGGAACGAGTAAACGAGGGAGTGAAATCAGCAATTAAGCTACCTCAGTCTGAGTTCACCACCATCATCAAAGACCGGCGAGTTTTTACTGTGGATTCAAGGGGTTGACGAGTCTGGACTCGACCGCCTTGGTAAGTTGAAGCTGTGTTGAGCCACGACGGTAAATAAAGCACTGGATGGGAGGTAACCCATTAGTTTATCATTTTTCTGTTCAATTTTTTTTTTCTATTTTATTTGCGATCATGTTCTTTTCACATTTTCTTTGATGATTGAAAAAAAGAAAAAAAATGATTGAGGTCTGTTTCGACCGACACAGCTTCGTGTTGGTCGACATTGATGGAGATCCTGGTGGGTTGAAATTAGAGAATTAATTGAAGATTAATTTTCAAGTTTAGTTTTTTTTAATTATATTAAGTTTCGAGTTTTTAGTTTTAGTCCTTGATTTTCGAAAATTGATATGTAAATTTCAAAAATCAATATTAGTATCTAGTTTTGTTTTGGTCAAAGATATTGAGATATACTTGTTGTATATCTTAAAAGATTTGATATATTTTTAGATTTATTTTCCTAGTTAGATTAGGTTTAGAGATTTAATTTTCTCCCTATAAATAGAGCTTCATATTTTCATTGTAATTCAGTTTTCAGTTTTTAATCAAATTTGTGAGATTATCTCCTCAATTATTCTGAAAGCTCACGAATTCTAGTTGCCCTAGAATTCAAAAATTCTAACTTATTAAATGGAATTCCGCATTCGTTTGTGGCGTCTTCGTTATATCCTTCAATTGTGATCCGAGTTGCTTCTTGAGTCGTAGGGGCTTGCTTTCGTTCTTGCCTACGGTTCTCTAAGGGTCGAGTCATAGGCGTTGGATTTCCACCGCATCTATTCGAGTCGTTTTCGCGTGCGTTCCTTGTTCATCAATTTCGGGTTGCGATCTAAACCTTTCCGGTGAGGATCGTATCATTTAAGTATCCAGAGCCACAGGTCGTGTCCGTCCTTTTCCTATTAAATTTTAATTGTCGTGTCTCAAAAAAAAATTTGAGTCTTTCATTGTTCTTGTTTTGTTCGTCCTTTGTTGATTTTAGGGTTTCTTGTTTTGATCGTGCCATCTTGTTGGAGTCGAAAATCATAGGGGTTTAGTGCGTCATATTTGGTTAGGCATATCATATCTTTTCATCCATATCCATATCATATATTTCCATCCATATCTATATCAAATCTTTCCTTCCTTCTCACATATACCTCAGCCTTTGTGTCTCGTGTATTAGTTGAAAAAAAAAATAATAGGAAAAGGGAGTTCAAACCCTAAAATTTTTGCCCTTTTCGTTACAATTAAGTTTGATTTCTAGGTTCCCGGGGGTCTTCTGGTGGTCCTGGGAAAATTCAAAATTTTTGGTCCAAAATTTTTTGAAATTTGAATTTTTTTTTTGGCCGAAAAATTGGTTAGTTTTAGTTGTGTCCGTTAGGTTCCT
The DNA here is from genome assembly GCA_026898455.1 of Plectranthus barbatus. Taxonomy (NCBI): domain Eukaryota; kingdom Viridiplantae; phylum Streptophyta; class Magnoliopsida; order Lamiales; family Lamiaceae; genus Plectranthus; species Plectranthus barbatus. The sequence goes on from JAPKLW010000757.1 coordinate 157,454, forward strand.
TGAGTCATTTCGAGTCTTTCCGTCCAATTTCTGTATATCCGTTTTCGTAATTCCGATTCTTTAATTTTGTCAATTTTGAATTTTTTTTCTTGCATTTGGGGATTTGAGGTTCTTGAGCTTTTCAGAAGGAGAATTTGAGTGGTAAAAGGCAAGAGTGGGTGAGATCAATAGAGGGAATTGGGAAAGTCATATTTGCTTGAGTGACAGACGAGCGTGAGTGATTATCATCTTGAGCGATACACGAGCGTACGTGAGGTGGTGAGGTCCTTGTTTTCTTTTACCTAACTTTGCTTGCAGTTATGACGAAAAGCAATCAAGTTGCGACGAAAAACAATCAAGCTACAACGAAAAGCAATCAAGCTGAGACGAAAAGCAATCTAGGCAATGAAGATGATACTACTATTGTTGGCCAGCTCGAGTGCATGATGGATGGTTTCAAATCTGAATTGAATAGGATGTTGAGGAGTGAGATGAAGGCAATGCATCAACGAATTGATGTTCTCGAGTCATCTATTGCTTAAAGGACTCGACGAGATTCTACTGGCAGCCTAGGGAGTGTTGTAAAATGAGGACGTGGAGGTCGAGTTGTTAGAGGCTCGAATAGGAGACGGAGTTCTCAGTATGAAGAGGACATTGATGATTCTGATGAGGAGGACTCATGTGATAATAATTTGGGGACGATCAAGATGAATATCCCTTCCTTCCAGAGCAGGAATGATCCCGAAGCATATTTGGAATGGGAGAGGAAAGTGGAGATGATGTTCGAGTGCCATAACTATTCTGATTTGAAGAAGGTAAAGTTGGTTGTAGAGGAGTTTTCTGACTACGCTCTAGTGTGGTGGGATCAGTAGGTGAAAAGTCGGCAGAGAAATAGGGAGAGACCTGTAGAGACATGGGACGAGATGAAGGCTATCATGAGGAGGTGCTTTGTGCCGAATATCTACTATAAAGAGTTGTACGACAAGCTGCAGAGTTTGAGACAGGGTAGTCGGAGCGTGGATGAATACTATAAGGAGATGGAGGTCGCTATGATTCGAGCCGATGCTGTGGAGGATAGAGAGGCGACGATGGCTAGGTTTCTGGCTGGGTTGAATTGGGAGATTCAAGATATTGTACACTTGCAGCATTATGTTGAGCTGGAAGAAATGGTGCACATGGCGATTAAGATAGAGGGACAACTCAAATTGAGGGGTAGTAGAGTTGGGCAGAATCCTACGGGCTGGAGAGAATACCAGTCCGGTAGTAGTTCCACGTCCAAACGATTTCCATGGAAAGAGGAGGAGCAGCCACGAGTTGAGAAGAAACCATTTGTTGCACCACGATCTGGTTCCAACAATCAAGGTAAATCTGTTACTCCTGATACTCGGAATCGTGATCGTAGGTGTTTTAAATGTCAAGGTATTGGGCATATTGCTGCTGACTGCCCCAACAGTAGGGCTATGGTCCTTCGAGAAAATGGCGAAGTGGAAACTGACGATGAGACTGATCCTAATATGTTAACATTGGAGGACCCCGAGGTGGAAGAAGAGGAGCTGGTGGCGCCTTCTGCACTGTCATCATTTTTGGTTCGGAGAGTCTTACTGGCACATCATCCAGTTGATGATACCGAGCAGTGTGAGAACATCTTCTACACACGTTGTCATGTTAAGGATAAGGTTTTTAGTGTCATCATCGATAGTGGGAGTTGTACAAATGCAGCGAGTTTAACCATGGTCGAAAAAATAGGCTTACCTGTGCTCAAACATCCAAAGCTTTATCGTTTGCAGTGGTTAAATGACAGTGGGACAATTAAGGTGACGAAGCAAGTTAAGGTTCCGTTCAGCATTGAAAAATATGTGGATGAGGTTCTTTGTGATGTAGTTCCGATGCAGGCTAGCCATGTTTTGTTGGGTTGTCCTTGGCAATTTGATAGAAAGGCGCAGCATGAGGGTGTCACAAATAAATACTCCTTTGAGTATAATAACAAACGGTTTTGTCTTGTTCCTCTTACTCCAAATCAGGTTCATGAAGACCAAGTGAAGATGCAAAAAGAAGTGGATCGTGGACCGAAGCTGGCTGGAGATAAGAAAGATAACTGTGTGGTGAGAAGTTCTTTTCTAGCAAGGCAATGTGGTTGGAGTTGACGTGAGGATCTGAGGACAAATCCTTTTGAAGAGGAGGGGAATGATGGAGATCCTGGTGGGCTGAAATTAGAGAATTAATTGAAGATTAATTTTCGAGTTTAGTTTTTTTAATTAAATTAAGTTTCAAATTTTTAGTTTGAGTCATTGATTTTCGAAAATTGATATGTAATTTTCGAAAATTAATATTAGTATCTAGTCTTATTTTGGTCAAAGATATTAAGATATACTTGTTGTATATCTTAATAGATTTGATATACTTTTCAGATTTATTTTCCTAGTTAGATTAGGTTTAGAGATTTGATTTTCTTCCTATAAAAAATAGGGCTTCATATTTTCATTGTAATCCAGTTTTTAGTTTTTAATCAAATTTGTGAGATTATCTCCTCAATTATTCAGAAAGCTCACGAATTCTAGTAGCCCTAGAATTCGAAAATTCTGATTTATTAAACGGAATTCTGCAGCCGTTTGTGGTGTCTTCGCTATATCCTTCAATTGTGTCCGAGTTGTTTCTTGAGTCGTAGGTGCTCGCTTGCGTTCTTGCCTACGGTTCTCTAAGGGTTGAGTCATAGGCGTTGGATTTCCACCGTATCTATTCGAGTCATTTCCACGTGCATTCCTTGTTCATTGATTCTGGGCTGCGATCTAAACCTTTCCGGTGAGGATCGTATCATTTTGGTATGCAGAGCCACAGGTCGTGTCCGTCCTTTTCCTTTCTTAATTTTAATTGTCGTGTCTCAAAAAAAATTCGAGTCTTTCATTGTTTTTGTTTGGTGTTCGTCCTTCGTTGATTTTAGGGTTTCTTGTTTTGATCGTGCGATCTTGTTGGTGTCAAAAATCATAGGGGTTTAGTGCGTCATATTTGGTTAGGCATATCATATCTTTTCATCCATATTCATATCATATATTTCCATCCATATCCATGTCATATATTTCCATCCATATCTATATCAAATCTTTCCTTCCTTCTCACATATAACTCAACCTTTGTGTCTTGTGTATTAGTTGAAATAAATTAGGAAAAGGGAATTTGAACCATAAAATTTTTGCCCTTTTCGTTACTGTTAAGTTTGATTTCTAGGTTCCCGGGGGTCTTTTGGTGGTCCTTGGAAAAGTCAAAATTTTTGGGCCAAAATTTTTCGAAATTTGAATTTTTTTTGGGCCGAAAAATTGGTTAATTTTAGTTGTGTCCGTTAGGTTCCTTGATTCATTTTAACTCTTTTCGTCCAATTTCTGTATATCCTTTTTCGTAATTCCGGTTCTTTTAATTTTGTCAATTTTGAATTTTTTTCTTGCATTTGGGGATTTGAGGTTCTTGAGCTTTTCAGAAGGAGAATTTGAGTGGTAAAAGGCAAGAGTGGGTGAGATCAATAGAGGGAATTGAAAAAGCCTTATTTACTTGAGTGATACACGAGCGTGAGTGATTATCATCTTGAGCGATACACGAGCATACGTGAGGTGGTGAGGTCCTTGTTTTCTTTTACCTAACTTTGCTTGCAGTTATGACGAAAACCAATCAAGCTGCAACGAAAAACAATCAAGCTACGATGAAAAGCAATCAAGCTGAGACGAAAAGCAATCAAGTTGAGCTGTTGGGCAACGAAGATGATACTACTATTGTTGGCCAACTCGAGTGCATGATGGATGGTTTCAAATCTGAATTGACTAGGATGTTGAGGAGTGTGATGGAGGCAATGCATCAACGAATTTATGTTTTCGAGTCGTTTCCACGTGCGTTACTTGTTCATCGATTTTGGGCTGCGATCTAAACCTTCCGCTGAAGATCGTATCAAACATAGATGTGGGCAATGTGGGATACTTGGATCGACACAAAGGTCAATAGAGAAGGCTCCATGTCAACCGACACTGAGCTTGCGTCGGTTAACGAGGAGTGCCAGCAGCCGCAGTCTACGCTGTTCGAGGTCTGAAACGAGGAAGATAAAAAGTTTGTGTCTGAGTCCAACATTCGAGGTACAATTTCAATACCTAGATCTGATTTTCAAACTTATTCTTTCTGCTTTTCGAATAAGTTTGGGGGGAGGAAGATTAAGGGGCTTGAAACTAGTTTCTATCCTTTTATTTATTTGCTTCCTATCATTTAAATTTATTATTAGGTAATTTTTAAGGAAATTTGAGCCCCTCTGAAATTTTTTTGGATTTTGTGAGATTTGTGAGTTATGATTGAACCCTTTGACTTGAGTGTGAGATTTGAATTGGTTGACAGTAGTTTGAATTTGTAATAGTGATTGAGAATACCTATGAATGTAGAATACCGCATGATTTACTAATTTGAAACTTGCATTCGCATGATGTTAGATGAGGATTTGATGTTTTTGTGGAAGAAATATTTGTCCCAAGTGTGAGTCTTGAGCCCTTAATTCGATTGTGAGTATGTCTGCATGTTTAAGTATCTCTAGAACTTGCTATGTTTCTGTTTCAAGACTACGTAGTGTGCACAAGTCTAGGAAGTGATTTTAGGCCATCTTTGCATAGCCCTCGTACCATACACTGTCCTATTTAAAATTTAGCCATAGTCAGCCCTTTTGAGCCTACGTGTTTTTCTTTCTTTGTCTATAAAGTTGAGAAAGAGTGATGGGATCGCTCTTGTATATAAGGTGTGGGTTGGGATATTTATTTGAAAATGATAAGATAATAATTGTTGGGTGAGAAAAAAGGTTGAGCTCTAAAGGAAAAAAAAAGAAGAGAAAATATTGTGATGTTATCCTTATAAGCTCAAATTCATAAATAAAATTATTAAGAGTATAAAATGATTGAAAAAAAAATAGAAAAATATGAGAGCTTTGTTTTGTGTTGAAATATTCAAGGAGATGGGTGAATGAAGTTAGATGGTGGTTTTAGATTTATTGAGAGTGATCAACTCAATTTATTTGTAGTCACTTGGCCATATTTTTCCTACCCCTTGATAGCAGCGTGAAGCGCACACAATTAACACGTTAAATTTATCAATCCGGTCTCTTTTCTAATTCGCTCAAGTGGATATCATCTACTCAATTGAAGGGTATCAATAGCTAGGTTACTCAAAAGTCGTTGATTTTCATCTATCTAGGCAATGAATCGTAAACTAAGCTTTAAATGCAAACAATCAATTATTTAACAAATTGCTAACTTCTCCAATCGTATAATTCAATCAATGGTTTAGGTAGATTAAGATAACAAATCCGACAATCTTAGAAGATAGTGAGTGTTTGTAAACTTCAATTGTTCCGAATTGAACCAAGTTATGTTGAAAATGAATTTTAATTCCTATGAGGTTAAGCAACCGACTCTAATGTTGCTAGTAACTTGCTACGGATAACTAGCGGTAGATGACTCTAAGAATTGCAAACAGCTACGTTATTAACTCCTAGACCACTCCCAATCGACCGTCAATTATCGCCCTAAAATCCTAGCACCGCACATGGATTGGAACTAGAATTATAAGATTATGTACTTATCACGACGATTCCGTCCGCGTGTTGGCTGCAACGTTCACGTCAACTACCTAAAGACTGGCTATTACCTACACCTAATAGGCAAGAAATAAGCTCAAGTGCAAATCAACCCCTCATAGGAAAGTAAACAAGCATAATCGATTCAATCCATCACAATATCCGTTATACAGCACTCATTAATGAAATTAGTTCTCCATACCTTGAGTTAAGTACAAAACAAATTGGAAATTGAAAGAATTCATTACAAAACTTCAAGGTCAACGATTGATCTTCTTCGGTTGTCTTCTTTGAATCCAATCTACCTCTCTTCCTTCTTCAATCTTCACCAAATGGATGGAATGTGGCTTGATTCCCCTTGATTTTGGTTGGGGAGATGTTTGGAGATGAATCTAGGGAAAAGTATCGTGACGATTATTCTAATTTTGGCCAAAAGTTCTTCAATTAACTGATTTTCCCCCTTTTATAGGCGAGCAAATAGGGCCTCGGATCACCCGAGCCAACCATGGCTCTCCCGAGCCTTCCTGGAAACTGTGGAGAACCTGGGAAACTCGTTCTGGCTCGGCCGAGCCAGAACTGCTCGACCGAGCCTGCTCGTGTCAGCCTGGCTCGGTCAAGCCTGCACTGCTCGGCCGAGCGAGCCCTCTATTCTGCTCAGCTCGGCCGAGCCTGTTTCGCTCGGTCGGGTGACTCCTCCATGCCTCCAGCCCTCTGGATTTGCTGAATGTTAGCAAATGCTAAAGCCTTAGCTTTCTGCTAGCGTATGTCTTCTAGCAGACGCCGTCCTTTAATATCTTCTAGGAAATCCTCTAGCAGACTAATCTATTACAACTCAATTTATAACCTATACAGGACTTTACAAGATATGCTAGACTATCTAGAATTCAACAAATGATCGACCAAGTGCTAAGGTTTGATCCAACAAAACCTTTTTACAAATATATCCTAAGGGAGATTTTGGGAATAATTTCCCAACAATTTCCCCCTTTTTGGTGCGATCAAAGCTTACTATCATTTGCTGAAGCTAAGAGGAAGAAAGTCTGTGTTTACAAAAAAAATATGTTATCCTAGCAATCTAACACAGAGTTGATCCACCTTAGTTCAAGCAACTAGAAATAAGATTCCCCCTCAACAAGTGCTGGGAAATATTTTACGATTAAGCACATAGGTAAATGCTGCAAAGGTAATATGCTAGAAATTCTAGCACCCAAGTAAGAATTAGCAGACATTTACTTTTTCAATCTCAATCCAATTGTTTTCAAATATGTTGAATACACAGATAGTGTATTTCAACTAATGCACACAGTGAAAATCAGAGATTGACAATGAGAGGTTGTCTCAGTCTGATCAATTTTCATTTATATGATATATGAATTACAAGTACAATGAAAATGATTAGATGGAGACAAACAAAACAAAAAAAAATACCAGAGAGTAGGGAGGTAATCAGGAGTCTGGAGCAGGTTTCTTTAGCTTTTCTAATTCATCGAATTTGCTTGATGCCATCTGCACAAACGAATCCAAGAACTCCTTAGCAGCAGCACGTTCAGCGGCTTATAACTCCAGATCCTTAGCAATCCGCTCACTCTCTTCTTTGAGCATGTTGATTTTCAGCTCTGTTTCCTTCTGTTTTAGCTCCTCAAGAGCTTTCCCCTTCTCTTCTTTGGCAGCAGCTCTAGCTTCTTCCGCTTTCTTCCTCTCAGCAGCCTCAGCAATCCTCCTTGCTTCCCCCTTTTTGATTGCATCCAAAAATCTAGAGGAAAAAGATGTGACTGTATGTTCTACCTGCTTCTTATGCTCTGCTACGTCTGCCTTGATTTCCTGCATAGAAGTCTTAACCGAGGATACATCGGACTCAACGGAATTCACCCTGGCCGTGACAGTATCAACATTTGTCTTGACCACCGCAATCTCCCTACGTATGTCCGTGGCTTCTATTACCATTCTCTCAGATATGGTGGACACAGCACTTTGAACGACCATTTGAACAACCGAGTTCAGATAAGTTGGAAAATGGAGATAGCTGACCAGAGTGGCAAGGAAAGATGAAGTGATAGGCACAATGATAGCTTGGCTCCTAGCAGTGGAAGTGGAGATTTCTTCCATGACTTCTTCCATGACTACTTCTCTGCTTCCTGTATCAGCAGTATCACCTTGAGTGGTAGTGGCTAGCAGATAGACTGCCTCCTCAATCTCCTTGAGATACTCTGCTTCAGCAGCTGCAAGTGCAGCTTCCTCGCCCTTCTGAGCTTCTGCTAGAGAGTGTGCTAACATGTAAGCCTGCAAATCCTCCTCTCTGTTCCGGTAAGCAATAATCTCAGGCTTTTGAGCGCTGCATTTTGCTTCCTCACGAATCGCAGCCAACCGTGCTTGACACTTTGATTCTTCGAACTTCACAAGGTCGGCTTGATGTTTCTTGTATTCAGCAGCGGCTCGAGCTTGACGCTTTGACAGGTGAATGTGCTTGTCAGACAGCCCATCCGGAGCAAATGTAGATTTCGGCAAGGAATGCGAAGAAGATGTAAGTCGATGAGCTTTAATGGCCTGGAGTCTGGTGATAACAGCCTTATCACTATATTGTTTGGAACAGGACGATTGATCCATCCAATTATTTGCCCATTGTTCCTCGTGTCTCCAGAAGCTTAGATCTTTCCATGCCATTAGCATTTCTCTTTCGTCTAAGCACAGCTCTCTCGAAATATAATCATATTTCTTCCATCTTCTTAGCTCTTGTTTGAATCTATCTCCTTCAACTCCTTCTTCCAATTCTCCAGCAAATACTTCATTGATGTCTATCTCCACCATCGAATCCACAAAATTTTCAATCTCTCAACAAAAAATATCAAGGTCAGAATTTATCTGATCTTCTGAAGGTATCTCAGTGGAGATCTTCCTCAAATCATGTGCATCATAAACGTATCTGACTTCATCATCACAGTCGGAGTCAAGGAGGCAAGTAGGAGAGAAATTTTCTCGGTTACCTATATCAACATCGGAAGGAATTTCTTCGTGAGGACCTTCATCGGGATTTGCATCCTCATTCTTAGCAGACGATTCCTCTATAGAAACCTGTGAGTGGCAGACTTCCTGATCAGGAAATGGGTGTTCCTCCACGTGCTCAATCTGCTCAGCAGAATCATCTCTAGTACCACTTCCTTCTTCGTCAATTATTTCTCTTTCAATTCCAGAAGGACCTGCATCAGAATTCTCCGGAAGTCGTCTGGATGACCCTTGAATGAGAGGTTCTTCATCGGAACTGCTCTCTAAGTCCACAATCGACTTTACTTCAGTGAACCTGCCTTCTTGAATCGCTTTATCAAGCTCTTCGTCGGACATAGTGTCCTGTTAAGAGATTATGGCTCCTTCACTATTGACTAAGGGAATTGAGACGGTGATCCTTCCATCTTTGATACCATTCCCTTTCTTGGCGGCATTTCCTTCCATGAACGCCCCTTCAAGTAGTTGAGCGGCCTTCTTCTGAGCTCTGTGTTCTTCAGCAGCTTTCTTGATTCGTTCAAATTCTTTGTCTCTTCCTTCGAATGTCATCTCCGTGATGAACTTCTGATATTGCTTTTTCTCAAGCTCTCTCCTATGAGCTTCGCGCTTTCTTTTTCTTTCTCTCACTCCCTTAATGCGTTCTTCCTTGCTTCTGGATGACAAAGGGATGTGATCTGGATCAAATTCAGCATCTTCTTCTGCTGTATTTTCAGAGGGTCTCTGCTCTGTGGATTCAGCAGCTTTTGTCTTTGTTGCGGCTTCAGTAGCCTTCCTCTCTGCTTCCACTTTTTCTAAATCTTCCTGTTCAGAAATTAGAATCAGCTTTCTCCTGGTCTTCTTCTTGGCTTTCTATGTAGGAGAGGTAATCTTAGATCTCTTCTTTGTTGGAATTTCCAAAGCCATAGTCCCGATAATAAGTGGAGGCTCTTCGGCTTCCTTCGCAGTCATGATCTCATTGATTTGGTCTGCCGGTAAGTTTCCTAACTTCTCAATCTCCTCGAGATTCTTGAAGCAGTGCTCTATCTCAGCATTCCTCTTTAGTAGAGCAATCTCTTCAGCAGACATTGGAATGGCCGACTGAAGGATTTGAACTGTTGTAGTGGCAGCATCCGGTTCTTCAGGGGATGTGGGCTTTTCCTTGTCCACATTAGACTTTCCTGTCAGCTTTCGAGGATTCCTGGTATTGACAGGTTTGGGCTCTTTCCTTGTCGCTGGAATGTAGTCTGTGGGAAGCAGACTTACACCACGATCGACTCCTGTATTGGTGAACAACATCTCCAAATACTTGCTAATTTTTAATCCAAAATTTACGTTCGAAGAGAACGTTCCATCTATCTCCATATGGTCATTCTTTCGAGCATGTTCTGCCCACCGCTCAAAGAAGAATTCTGCCCAATTGCCTCTGACGTTGTCGGTTAAGGCCATCATCACGGCATATTTCTTGGCAAAGAGCTCCGAGTACGAACCGGCGTCACATTGGATCATTTTGATTACTATCTCCGTAAGGAGTTTGTAATCATCCAACAGGGTGTTAATCGGTGTAGCAACCTTAAATGTAATCACCTGTCCTTTCTTATCTTTCAATTCCCCTGGCTTCTTCCACAGATTCCATCATTTCTCCATCTCAACAATATCATTTATCTTGTATTGAGAAATTTTGGGACCAAAGTTTCGAAGCCCAAATGTCCTCGAAAGTAAATCAGCATTTACCTCCACAAAATTTCCATATACGCAAGTTTTGAACGATTTCTAATCATCGTTCATAACTGCCCTAGCATAGAATTCCGAAACCATATGCGGATGAAAACGATCGGGTTCGGCAGAGAGATACCTTATGAGTAGTTCGGAGTTGAGCAGATCCATAATCAATTTCGGAATGTGTTTGATGGCAAGAGGCATGTACAAGATTCTGTCCTTCATGATTTGGGCTAAACGCCTCTGCTCTGTCGAATGGCTTGATAACTCCTTTTTCCGAGCCAAAACCACCAATTTGTTGTACGGAACTGACTCATCGATGTCTTCCTTTTTCATTATTCTGGTGAAGTCGGGTGCATGTCGAACATGCAGTGGCGAATCTGTAGGGGGTGGAAAAATGAAAGTGGGTTGTTGGAATGGGGAAGAAGAAATAAGGTTTTCTGGGTTTTCTGTAGGAGTGGTTTCTTGATTTTGATTGATTGGAGAGTTAGGGTTGGTTGCCATGGTTGGGGATTTTTGAGAGAGTTAGAGGTTTTGGAGCGGGTTTGAAAAGATGATATGAGAAAGATTTCAGAGAGTTAGGGGTTTGAAATCCGTCTGGTGGAGAGATGAAAGGTTTTTGAAAAGAGATCAACGGTGGAGATTGCTTTCTCTTTAATTTCAATCGACGATTGGGGTTTAAGGTCAAATCGTGCGAGTACGCACGTTCTTCAGAGCTTGAGTGCTGATGAGGTGGCACGATCAGATTTGTCGCCGCCGTCTGGGCGCATTAAATGCACTGCTTTAGAGATTTGAAAATCTCCCGCGTCTGAGTGATAAGGATCAGCATCCAGAAATCTTAGCATTGAGTGAGCAATCTTATCAAAGATAGCTTCTGACGTCGAATAATGGTTAACACTTCTCCAGAAATTCCACGTAATGCTAAAAAAATCCTTATATCTCCTAAATTTGGAATATAAAATTCATCACTTTCCATCATTGATTCATCTCTGAACGTAATTATCCCTGATAAGACCTCTTCTTTAAGAGATTACTGTTTTCTCAGAAAGACTGTTCGTATTTTGAGATAAACAGTAGACTAAAATAGGTCTATAAATAGCAGGTCTTGGCATTCTTCTTCATACACTCTCTGACTGACCTTGAATTCTCTTCTCATTCCCTTAAGAAAGAAAAACTTTCTCAAGCAGAAATATTGACTTCCTCCAGAGGTTATGGCACAATCGTACGCTCTATATGTACCAAGAAACAAAATCTTATGTGATTCAGGTCTTTATGCGGAATATGAAACCGAATACCAGGTGGCAGAGACTACCATGACTAGTCTCCATGCCAGTGGTCTAGGCAAATTCGTGTACCTTACTCCACATCCGTTTCAGAGGGAGAAACTCCAACACTTCATCTGGTCGAGTGCTGCCAATCGAAGCTCCAATTTCTGTATCTTCAAGAACGAGCTAGTAAGGTGGACGGCAGACACCTTTGCTACAGACTTCGGCCTTCCATGGGGTCCAGTTCCTGTCATGGACTATCGCAGAGATGAGATAGCTCCAGAGTGGGCTTCGTGGATGAAATGGAGAAGCTCTCCTGATCTCGAGTTTTCTCGAACGCCTTCAGCATACGGCTTGCAGACGCCGTACAAGGTCCTCTTCCAAATAGTCTGCGGAATGGTCGTAGGAGAAGATCGTGATGACATGACGTTCTCCCGCGAGATATGGAGGGCTTTGATGGCAATTGATGATAGGGCGAAGGTGGACTGGGCGGCCTTCGTCTTTTAGAAGGTGCATCGATGCGTCCAGGATTTCCCAAATCTTCCTCTCTCCTATGGGATGCCATTAAGTTGGCTGCTAGAGCAAAAATGTCCAGATCTTGCTCTAGGTCCTTCGAACCTTAAAGGGGTAGATTTCTATCCTCTCCGGCCATTTCCTCCTTTGTTGTAATTTCCCCTTTTCTTCATGTAAACATCTTTTTGCAAGTAAATATATATTGAAATGGTAGTATTTCATTTCAAAAGATCATACTCAACTTCTGTGGTATTGATAAACTATATAGTTCCAACCATATTCTTGTGCAACGCATCGATAATATTTTTGAAAAAATATTAACTCTTAGTAAGATTCAAATCTGTTTGCTAGCTGAGTAGACCTCCGTCTACAACTTTGATAGCTTTCTAGCAGATGAATTAACGAGCATATCCAATCAATCTGCTGACTGCTCAGCATAAACCATGCTCCCAGAAGTGTAGCAGACGTGCTATACTTTAGATCCAAAATCTGACGGTTGGGGATCTCTTGTCAGATGAGATGGTAAATCGATGATCTTTGAATGCGCACGTCTTCCGTCGTATTTTCCTTTCTCCAAGAAGCACTCGAGTGATCTGACGTGGCACTTTTTAACTTTATATAGCCGTCTGTACGCATTAAATCCGCTTTAACTGGTCTAATCAGATTGACTTTCATTGATATCATCTCCCCTCCTAATATCATCTCCCCTCCTCGAATATGATGTGGCAAAAGAAGGATTTAACTCAACATATTCTATCCAGCAAATGCTCTCCTCTCCTTAATATATATTATCCTCTTGCGGATTGCATTGGCACATCAAGGATCGGCTAGGATTTAGGAGATCACAAGTAATGATGGTCTACTTGAGCCAAACGCTGATCTGACTACCAAGCGTCACTGCTGAATCAATTAAATTTTCCATGCAGTCATGATGTTCTCTCTTCTTGTGACGATACAGAATTCAAAATATGAATTATCACGATCGTTCAAAGATTTCCACGTAATCATAAATACCCAGAGGTTTTCTCGTCTATAAAAGGGCTTCTTGTGATTCTATTTTGATATCACAACTCCTCTTTCTTCTGAAGTTAAAAGAAATCCTTCGAGATCAATGGAATCACCAAGTAATATCCTTGACATTTCCCGAAACCAAATACTTGATGAGGCAGCCCTCCAAGCCTACTATCATGACCATCCCGCCGTGGCCAACATGGTCATGGCGAAGATTGCTCAGACGGGGCTCAAGCAATTTGTGATGTCTGCTCCTAAGCATTATCATGGCGATCTCCTTCGGGAGTTTCTTAAGGAATGCGTAGCGGAGAAGGAGGCGATATATGGATCCTTCCGAGGGAAGTTGATACGTTGGTCATGGGAGACTTTCTCTTGTGACTTTGGACTTCCACGAGGTCCAGTATCGGTGATGGCGTATAAGTCCATGGAACCAGCTCCAGAATGGACTGCGTGGCAAAAGTGGCGCCACTCTCCATGGTTCAGGTTCTCTCCGACTACTGCAGCAACGGGTCTCAAATGCAAATATAGTGAATTATTTCACGTTGCTAGCCACATGTTGCTGGGTGAGGATCCGAACAGTTTCAGCCTTTCGAAGGAGATCTGGCAGGTTATGCTCGCTTTGGACGAGGAATTGGTCGAGGCTGATTGGACAGGCCTCGTTTTCGAAGGCGTTCGTGATTGCGTCCGTGCATATCCAGCTGTTCCTTTGCTTAATGGTATGCAGCTTAGCTGGTTGTTGGAGCAGTCCTTCCCGGAACTAGCAGAGGGGCCGTCTAGCCTCCGTGGTTCTGACTTCTATCCTTCCATTACTTCAGAATAGGAATGTTTCTCTGGTAGATTAGAATTTCCTCCCCTTTTTGTTTTTTTTTTTTGAATGTTGTAAGGGGATGTTAAGCTTTTGCCAAATATCAATGAAATGCGGTCAGCTTTTCTTTTGAAACAAAAGCAAATTGATAGTTCATAGCAATCCATATGCATTTGAACTTCCATTCGTCATAACCACAAAATATCGGCTGCTGCCACGTATTGTATTTGCTGAACATGTAAGGAAATCTGCTCAGCAACCTCTTCCCTTCAAATATGCTAGCAGCAACAATAAAAATTGCTATATTCTAGCAGACAACTTTATTAGCAACCAAATCCAGCACTCAGAAAAATATAGTTGGTATCTTCACGAAATCCAGAAATAATAAGAATAGCATCTCATTCATCCATAGCATTATCCAACTCCATAAGACCCAACTTAATGCACAACACCTTGAATCTCGATTCAGCTAGAGGCTTTGTAAATATGTCTGCTATCTGATCTTCAGTGCATATGTACCGAACATGAATATCCTTCTTCTCCTGGTGATCACGAATAAAGTGATGACGGATATCGATGTGCTTGGTTCTTAAATGATGGACTAGATTCTTGGTAATTCACATAGCACTATTGTTGTTGCAATAGATTGGCACACATTCAGGAGAAATCCCATAGTCTTGCAATTGTTGCCTTATCCATAAAACTTGCGAACAACAGCTAGCAGCGGCTACATACTCTGCTTCAGTAGTAGATGTAGCAACAGAGTGCTGCTTTTTGCTAAACCAACTAATGAGCTTGTGTCCCAAAAATTGACAAGTACCACTCGTACTTTTCCTGTCAATTTTGCATCCTCCAAAATCTGAGTTCGAATATCCACTTAGAGCAAGATTGTCAGCTCTAGGATACCAAATTCCTAGACCCTCTGTGCACTTCAAATATCGCACAATGCGTTTAGCAGTATCTAAGTGAGTCTTCTTTGGATTTGCTTGATATCTAGCACATAATCCAATGGCAAAGGATATATCTGGTCTGCTAGCGGTGAGATACAGCAGTGAACCAATAATGCCTCTGTAGAGAGTTGGATTCACAACATCTCCTTCCTTCTCGAGTTCAGCAATACATGTTGTGCTAATTGGAATCCTTAGACTCTTTGTCTTCTCAGGGCAATACTTCGCTATGAGATCGCAAGTATACTTGTTTTGATGAATAAAGATTCCTTCTTCAGATTGCTGAACTTGTAATCCAAGAAAATAAGACATCTTTCCCATCATGCTCATTTGAAAATTACTAGTCATGAGGTCGGAGAATCTATCACATAGGTCTTGATTCTTTGATCCAAAAATTATGTCGTCTACATAAATTTGGACTAGTAGGATACTATCTCCATCTTTGATCCGAAAAAGAGTTTGATCAATCCTGCCCTTTTCAAATTCGTTGGTCAGCAGGAACTTAGACAAAGTTCCATACCAGGCTCTTGGTGCTTGCTTTAATCCATATAGAGCTTTATTGAGTCTGTAGACTTGGTTGCCCTGTTCAAAACCCGATGGCTGCTCGACATAAACTTCTTCTTTGAGCTCACCATTTAGGAACGCGCTCTTCACGTCCATTTGCATTACATCGAACTCGTGGTAAGCAGCATACGCGAGAAATAGGCGAATTGCCTCCAGCCTTGCTACTGGAGCAAACGTCTCATCATAGTCTATTCCCTCGCATTGTCTATAGCCCTTAGCTACAAGACGAGCCTTGTTTCTGACTACTAGACCGGATTCATCTTTCTTGTTCTTGAACACCCACTTAGTGTCGATTACACTTTGGTGTTCTGGCCTATCTACTAGTTCCCACACCTTATTCCGCGTGAATTCTGCAAGATCTTCTTGCATAGCATTCACCCAATCTGGATCTAGCAGAGTCTCTTTGACTTTCTTGGGTTCTTCACTGGAAATATAGCACGCCAACATAGCATTGTCGTTTCCTTGTCTGGTTAAGATAGGATCATTTACGTTTCCAAGAACACCGTCTAGGGGATGAGCACGAAGCCATGTAGGCCTGATACGTGCTGGAGTTTCAGCAAGTGGTACTCTTCCTTGATCGTTATTAGCATGAGCATTTTCCTCTTCATTCTCCTGGTGCTCAGCAACTGGAACGTCAGCAACTCCACCTTCTGCATTTGCTACAGGATATTCAAACACAGGAACTTCATTGTCAGGTACAGTATCAGCTGGGATTTCAGCAACAGGTTCTTCCGCGATTGGAATCTCAGCAACTCCTTTGCTAAGATCTTCAGCAGATTCCACGTCATCTTGGTCATCAAGAACTCCCGCAACATCCAAATTGTCATTTAGATGTACTGTAGAGGTGGCCTCAGCATGATCATTAGCATCACCGGCCTGGTTAGCAGTCTTGTCACCTGCTGAGTGCGTCAATGTTGGATCAGCATCATTCATAGACCTAGTCGGATCAATATTCATATTTTCGAAAGAATTCAGTAAAGACTGATCATTGACATCATCGGTCTCATGATTGCTATCCTCTTTTCCTTTGGTTACCCTGCGCACTAAAGTAGACTCATCACAAATAACATTGCATGTTATTTCCACAAGTTGAGTTGTCTTATTTAACATTCGATAGCCTTTATGAGAAGGATGTCCATATCCTAGGAAAACACCCTCATCAGATTTTGGCAAAAAAGTGTTAAGTTTAGACTTCTCATTGTTATGGATATAACATGTTGAACCGAAAGCACGAAAGTGTTTGATAGAAGGCTTACGACCATTGTACACTTCATAAGGCGTCTTGTTAAATCTGCCGTTAATTGCGCTCCTATTTTGAGTGTAACAAGCAGTCATAACCGCTTCTCCCCAATACTTTCCACTGAGTCCTGAATCAGCAAGCATAGTCCGCACTGCTTCCTTCAAGGTCCTGTTTCTTCATTCTGCTAGCCCATTCTGCTGGGGGGTCCTAGCAGTGGACTTCTCATGATGAATGCCAGCTTCCGCGCAAAAGTCCATCAGAATCCCATTACAGAATTCAGTCCCATTATCTGATCTCATTCTTTTCACCGCAACTTCCTTGTTATTCTGCTCTTTAAGAATCAACTCAGGCAGAAGGATCTTGACTTCATCCTTGGTCTTTAGAAGTCGAACCCAAGTGTACCTGGAAAAATCGTCAACAACCACAAGTGTATATATTTTCTTGTTTACAGTGGGTGGTTGGACTGGTCCAAACAGGTCCATGTGTAAGAGTTCAAGAATTCTCCCTGAAGTAGCCTTCTCTGGGTTGGATTTAAACGAGGCTTTGGTCTGCTTTCCTTGTTGGCATGCCTTACACACGCCTTCTTTTCTGAATGTCTCAGCTGGCAGACCTACAACAAGTTCATTCTTGGCCAGGTGGTTAATAGTTTTGAAGTTTAGATGATTTAACCTCTTGTGCCAAAGCCATGTTGTTTCCTCTTTGTTCAGGGTTAGAAAGCAAGAGTGTTGCTGACCACTTTCCCAGTCAACAACATATAGGCCACCCTTTCGGATGCCTCGAAGTTTCACTTCTCCTGTAACATTGTCAGCAATAGTACAACCTGTATTGACAAATGAGACAGTATATCCATTCTCACAAAGTTGGCTAATACTTAGCAGATTGTGTTTGAGGTTGGAGACGAGAGCTACGTTAACTATTCTCAATCCATTGCTCTCTATGCATCCCCTTCCCACAACTTTGCCTTCACTGTTATCTCCAAACTTGACTTTTGATCCATAAAGAAATTTCTGCAAGTCTGAGAACAACTCCTCATTTCCTGTCATGTGCGCTGAGCATCCGCTATCAAGGATCCACTCGTTTGATATACTTGAAGTAGTTTGAGCTTTTGGACCCTGTTCCTGCAACACAAATAATTAAGTTGATTTAGGTACCCGTTTGGTGTCGGGTCCTGCAGGATTAACGATGATCATAGTTCCTTTCGGAACCCACATTTTAGTGACTTTCAAGATTTTCTTCTTGATTTCACTATTTACCATTGCTTCAACCTTTGGCTTAACATGTTTGACATGTTTATATCTTGGTGTGGTAGTGTGTTTGACCTTCCTTGCCCTCGGAAATACAAATGAATTGGGCTCAGGTTTTACATAGGTGTTCCTCCTATGTAGCGTGTTCTCCTGAAATATTGGCTTTTCAGCATTGTAATGATATTGCTTTCTGTGGTGAAAGGTAGGTTTAGCTGTCCTTGCGTTTGGAACATAATGCTCAGAGATTTCTTATATGCTCTTAGATTTCGCTGAGGTCTAGCTGACACATACTTAGTATTCGTTCTATTGTTCCTCTGCTGAGGTTTAGCAGATTCATGCATTCCATACAACCTTGGATTCCTCTGCTGAGGTCCATGAGTTATATGTTTAGCAGATTTTGACTTAGGCCTCTGCTGAGGTCTAGCAGATGAATACTTAGCAGTTTCTGCGGCAGACGTCTGCTGAGATCCTGCGGGCATATTCTGTGAACGTTCATTCTTTTGCTCAGCAATTGGCTTAGCATTAGACGATTCAACAATGACAATTCCTTTCTCTTTTTCAGCATTTATCATTCCAGCAGAAACAAATAAAATTGGTTTCTCCTTAGAAGTAGTTGCTCTATCCGAATATCCAAGGCCTAAACCAGAGCGATCATTGTGATTTCTCTGTTGGCTTACAATGGCATTGAGTACTGCCTTGCTGGATGTATAATTGCAAATGCATCTTTCTTGGGGTTTGTTTTTCAAAGCAAGGTTCTCCTTTTCAAGATTATGAAAATTTGTCAACAATTCAGAGAAGTTTGCCTTGAGCTTTGAAAAATCCTCACTTTCAGACCTTAGTCTTTCGACTTCCTCGGTCAAATATGTAATTTTGAGTTTTAGCGAGGCGTTCTCCCCAATGATTTCATTTTTGATCTCATACATTTTTGAGAATTCTACACTTAGTTTCGTGAGATAGTCTTCCTCAAAATCTAAGGTGAATTCCTCTGACTCATCTATAGTTGCAAAACTAGGAATGCTTACTGAAAGTACCTCGTTGTCATCGACTGCTAGAGCCGTTTCAGCATTCTGTTCCGTGTCTGCATCAGCAAACTGGTCATCCACAAAGTTTGCCATCAGAACAAGCATAGCCTCCTCATCGTCTTCCTCAGAAGAGAGATAGTATTCCTCATCATTTTCAGGGATATCCTGAGCTTCTGTTCTTGTCAAGAGCGCCCTTTTGACTGCTTTAACAACACGTCTTTCAAACCTTTGCTTTAAAAGCTCTCTCTCTTCTTTGCTTACTTTTGGACAATCATGCTTCAAGTGGTCAGGAGAGCCACACTCAAAGCAAGTCCTAATCTTTCGCTCTGCTGAGCGGGCATATGAGGATGACGGCTGAGTTTCCTTGGTTTCCTTCTCGGTCTTAGCCTCCATCAGCAACTTCTGAAGCTTTTTCATTTGCTCTTCCAGCTCGCTGATCTTTAGATCGACAGGCTGGGAACTTGAGGTTGTAGGAACCTCCTTTGTTGGTGTTGCTGGAGTAGACCTTTCTTGATTATGGTAGGGCTTCTTCAACTTAAACTTGTTGAAATCTTTCTTAGCAAAATATGCTATATCCTCAGAGCCAGCAGCGGATGTAGATGACGCTTGTGCTATAGCTGCTTCATTCTTTTTCGACTGTTGTATTATAAATTCATGAGTTTTGAGTTGAGCAAATACCTCGGATGTAGTCATGTTGTTGAGGTCTTTTTCACTCAGACTAGTCATTTTGACAAACCAGTCATCTCTAGGATACAACTTGGAAATAATCTTGTGGTTCATTTCTCCATTATCATACTTCTTTCCAAGATTGCTGAGTTCTCCAATAATAGTGTTGAAGCGCTCCTCCATAGCTTGTATGGATTCTCCTGCAAACATGGAGAAAGATTCGTATTTATCTACAGCTACCTGTAGTTTGTTGCGTTTCATTTGGTCTGTCTCCTGAGAGGACTTGCACACATATTCCCACATTTCCTTAGCAGTGTCAAGCTCAAGCGCTTTGTCTTTCATCAGCTTTGGTAGGGAATCAAGGATCAATTTCTTTGCCACGTGCTCTCGTTGAGCTCTCTTCTTATCCTCACTTGTGTACTCCTCAAAAGGTTTTGGAACCATATCAGGTCTTGGGGGTCTTGGAGCCCTTGGTTCTCCTTCAGCAACATCTTCAGCAAGATCATGTCCTATAAAAGTGTTAGCTTTCATGATTTTAATAGGACCTCTTACCAATACATCCGCCATCTCAGGATGTATACTCTGAAGCTGTATGAGAGCAAGCTTCTTCCATGATGTAAAGTTCTCTCTGTCGTACTTTCCAAGTGAATGGTTCAACATTCTTTTTGTTCCTTGAGCTAGATAGATTCAAATAAGGATAAAAGTGCAAGGAAAAGATAGATCAGGTCTCAAAGCGACTCAGAAGCAGTCGGTTTTTCAACCTCCTGCTCTGATACCACTTGTTGGTCCTCAAATATCAGAGTCGTCGTGCTTAAGTATAAACACGAAATACAGCGGAATGATTAGACGTCACTTACACTTATCTTTGTTTAAGCAGTATTTAAGCTCAAGATATATTATATGATTCTTTTCAGATATACGCTAGCAACTCTGTTGGTAGGTTTTAAATCAGTTTTGAACAGTTATTAATAAAACAGTAAATGAACACAGTATTTTATAGTGGTTCGATCAAATAGATCTACGTCCACTCCTTAGCCGAAACGCTAAGATTTCCACTAGAAAAGTATACGAAAATACAAGGATTCGCCAAACACTTGTAGTAGGCGGCGAACTTTCGAACCGGCCACAACAAAGCTATCCTCCGATGATTCGTACTTCTCCAAACACAGCTACGGCTAAGTCAAGGGCGGAACCTTCGTGTAACTTGTCCTTCGCTGTCAGTGAGGTTTTTATTGTTTCCCTAGAAACTGTTCAGGAATGCGGCTAAAAGCCCGTCGGAGTCAATCCTTTTCAGAAATGACTGTTGGATCTTCCTAGGATGGAAGTTATCCCAATGATTGAAGATTCTCAACCGAAGTTAAGGAATCTCTTAAAGAGAAGTGTCAAATATTCAATGAAAGACACTACTCGGTTGTTGAGAGCTTTACATACTTCTTTTATCACGAGCTCTCAACTGACTACTTTTTGCTTGTTTACTTTTTCAAAGGAATCTCACACTTGACTGTTTTCGAATGTCGGTTGATTGAAGTAGTAGTAGTAGTAGTCGATTCTCACTTTTAGACCTGCCTTTTATAGATGGAGATTCAAATCTTGAATCTCCATGTCCGTTAGACACAACGGCTCCTCTGTCCGAAAGTGGTTTGACTTGATCTAATGCCTTTGGCGTTGATCTGTACTTTCCGAACTACTTCGGGAAAGTCTCGTCCTTTATGTGTGCTTTTGTCAGAACGGCAGTATGACTTCAGCCTTTGACACTCTTGCTCTGCTAATGTTCCTTAGCGATCTGCTATCGTGTCTTGATCTGCTGAACGCTTCCGTTGACAATCGATCCTTTGACGTCTGTTCTGCTAGAATCTTTCTGGATTTGCTGAATGTTAGCAAATGCTAAAGCCTTAGCATTCTGCTAGCGTATGTCTTCTAGCAGACGCCTTCCTTCAATATCTGCTAGGAAATCCTCTATCAGACTAATCTATTACAACTCAATTTATAACCTATACAGGACTTTACAAGATATGCTAGACTATCTAGAATTCAGCAAATGATCGACCAAGTGCTAAGGTTTGATCCAACAAAACCTTTTAACAAATAAATCCTAAGGGAGATTTTAGGAATAATTTCCCAACACAATCTACATGCCATGAACAATTGAATTGAAACTAAATGGTAGGAGAAACGATAGAAGGTGTTACCCATCGGTAGACATGATCAAACCGCTCTCCATTCCTTATTTGCACCTACTACACATCAATACAACACCACCAAACAATTGAGCATAATAAATCCAATAAAGCTCTTATTTCCACCAACTTCCACAAACCAATCATCAACAAAAATAGGCAATATCCACTAACTCCACCATTCAAACCAAACCATTAAACATTCCACAAACCAAACCAAAAAGAAAGAATTCAATCTCATGCAAGCTCGCTAATAATCATCAACAAACCCATTTAATTAAAATTAAAACATCCAAATATCATCCACATTCAAATCCAAAGTGAAGGTAAATCAATATCAATCATTATACAACCCAATCGAAGATAGAATCATTATTCAAACAAACTAAACTAAACTAATACAAGATAAGATAGGAGAAGAGAGGAGAAGAATAAACCAAGGCACCAGCTACCGGCACATCCCCCCAAACTGAGTGAAGTGCGACTAAGTTTGCAAAAACGGTGAACGGTGCATCGTCACTCCTCTCGATCTTGTAGTTTCTCTTAACAAACACAAAACCAACAAACTAAACATTTATTCAAAATCAAATCAACTAAAAGAAATTAAACAAAAGAAAGAAAATTGGTTGGGTTGCCTCCCAACAAGTGCTTCCATTTACGTTGGTAGCTAGACGACCTTACCATGTCATCCATTGTCAAAAACCTTGTGAATTTTGAGTATACCTTTCTCTACCGATCTTTTTCCTAGGCTACCTCCAACCAAACTTACACTCATTACTACTCGAAATTTTCTCAACACAAGCGTGCTATCTAACACCTCATCTAACCATGTCTCAATCACTAATGACCTTTCAAATACACCATCGGGATTATATTTCCTCAATCCATTTCCTTCAACGACCAACTCATAAAACTCTTTCACCTTGTTTGTTAGCACCACTACCTTTTCAACATTGTCTATTAACCGGGAAGGAAAAACAAACACCATTTCTCCACATAGTCCTCCCGTTATAGACTTATCCTCAAACTCTTCTTCCAATAGTTGTGCAAAAACTGAAATTTCTTGAATTTCCTCGGGTGAAGGTATCTCGTTATCATCTTTCTTCATACAATCCTCATGTTGCACAAACCCGTTGGTGCCCTTATCCTTCTCATATTCTTGAGGTAACTCTTCACCCTCCTTTTGTGGTTCTTCCTCTTGCACCACTTCTATTTCCTCTTATTTAACATCATCTCTCTTCATCTTCGTATCTTCCATTGCCTTTTCCTCTTCAACATCACTCACACTTTCCTTGGATTTCATCACAATGCTAGCACTCTTATCCCCCATGCCTTCATTAATCTCATTGCCACTCATCCTCGGAATTAGTTTCGTGTCCTTTGAAACTCTCTCTTCTTGATCTGTTTCATTCCATGGCTTGGGAACGGTTGATTCTTGTGTTGGAGTCTCTTCGAGTTTCCCCTCATACTTCTCAAACATTCTTTCATTCACCACCTCACTATCTCTACGTTGCCTCCTCAACAAGTTTAATTATTCTTGCATTTGATCCAATTTGCTCCTCCACATATCACTTTCTCTATACTTCTTCTCAACCTTCACCGTATTGTAATCCATTTGCTCTTCCCGCCATTGGTAATTACATTCAAACATC
The DNA here is from genome assembly GCA_026898455.1 of Plectranthus barbatus. NCBI lineage: Eukaryota > Viridiplantae > Streptophyta > Magnoliopsida > Lamiales > Lamiaceae > Plectranthus > Plectranthus barbatus. The sequence continues at coordinate 180,821 of JAPKLW010000757.1, forward strand.
TTCTCATATACGCTTTGAAGGGGCTTTCGTGGTCTTTGTTTTTCCAGCATTTTTGCTTTCATCTCCTCCACTTGATTTTGTAAATTATTCAATCTCTCATTGGCGTCTCCTCTTTGATTCTCCATTTGACACCTACACAAGTCCAACCCTCTCAAAGTACCAATGAATAAATCAACTAACAACTAATCAAACAAAAGTTAGTACTCACCTACCAATTACAAGACAAACAATTCAAAAAAACAAACAAGAACAATTAACAAACAAATGTTAGTAACAATATTCACACAGGTATTTCCTCAAACACCTAGCATACCATACTTCAACTTTCAATAATTCCACAAGACCTACTAAAAGATTCCCCAACAACGGCGCCAAAAACGTGATAGCCGCGTGAAGCACACAAAATTAACACGTTAAATTTATCAATCCGGTCTCTTTTCTAATTCGCTCAAGTGGATATCATCTACTCAATTGAAGGGTATCAATAGCTAGGTTACTCAAAAGTCGTTGATTTTCATCTATCTAGGCAATGAATCGTAAACTAAGCTTTAAATGCAAACAATCAGTTATTTAACAAATTGCTAACTTCTCCAATCGTATAATTCGATCAATAGTTTAGGTAGATTAAGATAACAAATCCGACAATCTTAGAAGATAGTGAGTGTTTGTAAACTTCAATTGTTCCGAATTAAACCAAGTTATGTTGCAATCAAATTTTAATTCCTATGAGGTTGAGCAACCGACTCTAATGTCGCTAGTCACTTGCTACAGATAACTAGTGGTAGATGACTCTAGGAATTGCAAATAGCTACGTTATTAACTCCTAGGCCACTCCCAATCGACCGTCTAGCACCGCACATGGATTGGAACTAGAATTATAAGATTATGAACTTATCACGACGATTCCATCTGCGTGTTGGCTGCAACGTTCACGTCAACTACCTAAAGGCTGGCTATTACCTACACCTAATAGGCAAGAAACAAGCTCAAGTGCAAATCAGCCCCTCATAGGAAAGTAAACAAGCATAATCGATTCAATCCATCACATAATCCGTTATACAACACTCACTAATGAAATTAGTTCTCCATACCTTGAGTTAAGTACAAAACAAATTGGAAATTGAAAGAATTCATTACAAAACTTCAAGGTCAACGATTGATCTTCTTCGGTTGTCTTCTTTGAATCCAATCTACCTCTCTTCTTTCTTCAATCTTCACCAAATGGATGGAATGTGGCTTGATTCCCCTTGATTTTGGTTGGGGAGATGTTTGGAGATGAATCTAGGGAAAAGTATCGTGACGGTTATTCTAATTTTGGCTAAAAGTTCTTCAATGAACTAATTTTCCCCCGTTTATAGGCGAGCAAACAGGGCCTCGGATCGCCCGAGCCAACCATGGCTCGCTCGAGCCTTCCTGGAAACTGTGGAGAAGCTGAAAAACCCGTTCTGGCTCGGCCAAGCCAGAAAAGCTCGACCGAGCCTGCTCTCTGTCAGCATGGCTCGGTTGAGCCTGCACTGCTCGGCCGAGCGAGCCCTCTGTCCGGCTCAGCTCGGCCGTGCCTGCTTCGCTCGGTCGGGCGACTCCTCCAAGCCTCCGAAACTCTCTTTTTTCTCCGCTCGGACGAACCTAACCTCCTTGGACTCCAAACTCGGACGATTTTCCTCAAAACCTCCACCAGATATGCTATATTATGCTCAAAACACGTCCTACAACATTTCAAACTCGAAAACAAGACAAAAGAGCAACGAAAGCATATGATATGAGGGTAAAATGGCCACAAACATGCACGCTCACACATCCAAAAATAGGTCATTTTACACACATATCACCCCTCACATAAGCCTTACATTACAACCTTAAATAAAGTCCTTTCTGAGGTCTTGTGTGCACATTTTTGCAGTGGAAGAATGAGAATATTTGCAAGCTTATGGTAGAGCTTAACTTGCATGACTTTTCTGTGTGAACTCATATGAATATTATAAACACTTGAGGGAATGAGCGAAACAGTTGTCCTTGTGAGTCTTCCACAGTTTACAAATTGTCCAAATCTTTTAAAGTGTTGGTGTATGGTGGATTTTGGGTTTTGAATGTGATGGATCTTGTGAGGCATTGCACTTCTCGATTACTTGAACTTTTGGTTTATTTTTTATGTTGATTGAGGACAATCAAGTGTTTAAGTTTGAGTGGATTGATAAGCTCATATTTCTACTCACTTATCGTATTATTTTTCTTATTTATTTTATACATTTCAGGTTTTTTCACGAATAATTTGAGGATGAGTATATTTTGGAGGGTATGATGTTTGTGGTGCAAGGTTTTGTAGGAAAAATGAAGAAAAAGAACAAAGTTGGCCGAGAAGTTGGAAAAATTTGCCACAAAGCAGTCTGTCTCGACCGACGCACGGAGAGAATTGTGTCAACTGACACAACCCTTGTGTAGGTTGATGCGAGACTATCGATGCAAGAGGAAGTTGAGTCGAGAAGAGATAGAGATTGAGAAGTTCATTTCGACCGACACAGACTTCATCTCGATCGACGCGCGGGATTTCCAGGGTTGGAAGAATTATATTTCTTGGTGATTTTGAAGAAGGGGAAAGATACCAAAGGAAGATATGGACAAATTTGGAGAAGAAAATATCTTATTTTATAAATTTCTACCTTTCAAGGGCAGAACCCTACCACTATAAAAACTCTAGTTTTGCTCATTAGAAGGGTTTTGAATGTTTTCAATTCAGTTTTTAGTTGTCAAGTTTTCAAAGGCTGGAACCAAACTACTTTTTTTTCTTGCACATTATTTTCAATGCAATCTTTAATTTTTGTTTCAATGTTTATGTTTGATATGCTAGGCTAGAACCTTTATCAGATTCTAGGGTTTCTCCATTTGTGATACATGTTTTGATTCGAATTCTTCAAACCCTTTAATTGGTTTAAACTCTTTGGTTTTATTTTGAATCTATTTTCAATTGAAGGATCGAGAGATGAAAATTGGAATAGATTTTTGTTATTAATTGATGGACCGATAGGTGAAAATTAATAATACGAAGTGAGAGTTTAATACATTTGATTTTCTGTCCAACAAAGAAGAATTCAATTGTAGGATTAATTTGATTTTTATGAGATTAATTAACTTGTGTTTTTGAGACCGAGATGAGATAATCACTAGTTAATAATCTAGGTTTTAATTGTCCAACAAACACTACAACAAAATGGGTAATAGACTATGTGATATAGACAATGCGAATATTCATTCGTGTTGTCTATATCATAATAGACAATGCAAAAGCATAATCGTGTAGTTAATTTTTGGGGCGCTAATAGACAACGCATGATTTCGTGTTGTCTATATGAATATAGACGATGTGAGACATCCTCGTCGTCTATATCCATATAGATGACGCAAAATCATGCGTTGTCTCTATTTTTAGCATCGCTAATAGACGACGCGGATGTCTCGCATCATCTCTATACATAAAGACCACGCGGTTGCCCGCGTCATCTCAGTTATTGAATTTTAAAGAAAACCCTCATTCTCTAATTCTCTATTCTCTATGTTTTTGGCTCTATTCTCCCTTGTCGCCATTTCTCTATTCTCATCTGTCGTAGCCTACGACGGCGCCGACTACGTCAATTTGACTGTCTTCGCCTGCGCCCTTGCTGCCGAGCTTGTGCCACGCGAGTCGTCTGTCCTCCATTATCTGCCGTTGTAGCCATCCACGAGTCCATCCTCCTTCATCGACTTCGTCCTGATAGTGTTGCCCCTGTCCGTCCGCGAGTCTATCCCCCATCACTCTGCCCCCAGCGCTCCCTATAACGGACAAGGTTAGAATTTTTTTCATTTTGTGAGGTCGATTAATGTTCTGTTGTTGTTTTTTTCAAATTTTAATTTACCTGCATTCTCGATTTCTTGTTGAGTCAGATTCTGCAGTTGCTCTGCACTACCTAATTGATTGAAGTAGATTTGCTTATTAAGGAGTGGTAGGTATTGATGTAGAAATCTCACCTTAATTTGATGTTTTGATGTGTCAAAACTATATACCAAAGTCTAGGCCTTTGAATTATTACCTCATGCAATCCTTGTATAGGATGATCAAGCTGTAATAGTCTAGGAAGAAGGAAACCATCAAAACTATGGAACAGTTTTGAAGAAGAAAACCAATCAGACGAGATAACTATCGGACATACAAGACGAAGACAAGCAGAGCAGAGCAAAGGCCACAAAAACTGCGCAGACAGGTTGTCCTGTCAAGGCTAAAATACTTAAGAAAAACTGTGGACATAGTCTTCACATAGAAACTGTTGAGAGGCGCTCACAGTTTCAGATCAAGACAGTTTTGCGTTAAGGAATGCGTACATAGCAAGATGTCGAACAAGTCGCAGGAGAACTTCAAGGAAGTCAATGATAAAAGACAGACAGATACTCAGCTGCGACTGGCATTCAACGTTGTTCGGCTTCCAACACAACAAGTACAAACTGCTCAGGAAAGAAGGACGTTGTAGCAGAAAAAGCAGAAAAGCAAGAAACTTTTTCAGAGAAGGATGGACTATGATTGGACATCCTTCTCAATGTCTTTACCGACTATTTTCTGGTTTCCCACCTATAAATAGCAGGAACAACAGAGACAGAAAAACCTTTGCTCATCTGAAAACCTTTGCATCTTTGAATCTCGACACATTTATTCTTGCCTGTTTGCAGAAATTAGCGCTCAAAGCACTTAACGCTCTCAAGCAAGAAGGCATTAACTCTGTGGTTCATTTATTGAACACGAGGCATTTACTGCTCAAAGAGTCCTTCGAGATTCACCGTGTGACCTTGGGTACATGAGGATTAAGTCAGCTGACTTAATCTACTCTCTTGGTGTTCTTACTTTTCGAGTAAGAACACAACAGCCTACTCTTGCAAAGAAAGAGAAGGTTATTACGGGAAATTGCCAAACTGTGTACGTTCTAGGAAGAACACAACCATCCAACCTACCGAATAAGGAAAAGGGAGGTTTATCCTCAGTCCAACTTCGAGTTGGTCCACAGAGAAGACGCAGAGCCTTCAACGAACTTAAGAAGGAGTGAAGTACAACTGTCTGGGCGAGTGATCCATTGTGCTGTGGACGGAGGTTTCTACAGCAACTGGCTATAGATCGTGAGGATTGTATCTTCATAACTTATTGAATTACCGGATCTGATATCTGAAGAGTGGATGTAGGACTTAAGGCTCCGAACAACTATAAATATCCTGTGTCGTTTACAACTTTACTTACTTTATGCATTTTACAGTTTTCAATTATATCTTGAACCTTCAACACTTATCCTATAAGTGTTAAAGTGTATAAACTGTTAACTGCTCGTACCTGTAAAACTGTTAACCTAATCTGCTGGCTAACATAAACTGTGTTTCTAAAATTGCTAAGCAAAAACTGTGTTAATTAGAAACTGAACTGCTCATAATTTGAGTGTATATAACTGTATTAATACTTTCGCTGCACATTACACATACTCTGATCTAGGACCAACAAGTGGTATCAGCACAGGTCGGTCTTTCTAGACTGTCCAATTTTGAGTCGCTTAAGACCGAATCCATACTTCCTTACACTCTATCTATTTGTCTAGTGTGTTTTGCGAGTAGATTATTTTAAGAAAATGATGACTTATCCTAGCCATCCCAAGTACAACCCCGAGAAGTTTGAAGTATGGAAGAAAACCGAACCTGTCAAATGCGAATGTTCTTTCGAAAGGAGCTCTAAGAAATTAGATGAAATTTTGAATATTCAAAGACAATATTTTAATAAACTAGGAATTGGTTTTTCAGAATCTCAAAATGAAACATTTATGAACAAGCATGCATTCACATCTAAGACTAAGAAAACACCCTTGCGCTCTGTCAAAACTAATCTTAGTCCAAGTCATATGGTTGGAAAAGGAAATGACATTCTCAAAGAACCAGTAAAGCAAGGTGTCAAGACCAGATGCTGGTTAAAAACTAACCCTAAACTGACACCTCGACAGTATGATGACATAGTTCCAAAATCATCTAAACTAACTGTCGAGAGGAGAATTGACTCTTCCTTAGAATTGGACAAGCATAGTGTTCCATATGCAAGGAATCCAGTTTTACCATCAAGAACAACAAAGCAACATGTAAATGTTGCAAGGAAGTTTGTTCGACAACCGGATAGAAATCCGAGAAGTCATGATAGACCACAGTTCTATCATAATTGTCATCTGAATAAGGGGAACACCTATTCGAGGCCTGAGTCGAGAAAACTTTACTCTCAAAGGACTGTGATGGCTGCACACCTGAGAACAGTTTCTAGAGACTCTTTCCAGAACAGTCGTTTCAGGAAGAGTTTACACACCACAATCTTACATAACCTGCACTCACACAGCACACACTTTCCAAGAAGAAAGGTAGATAAATCACAGAAAAGTGATCTAATTTCACGAACTGTAAGAGTGAAACAAGTGTGGATACCAAAAGGTTGGATCCACAAGACTGAGCTTGGAGGACCCGAAAAGATGCGGGTACCTAAATAATTATTCTGTGTTGCAGAGGCCAAGTTCCCGAAAGAAGACAAGAACATGGATCTTAGACAACGGATGCTCGACTCACATGACAGGAGAAAAGGGTCTAATCAAGAACCTTAAGATGTACGAAGGAGCATCTGTTAGTTTTGGGAACAAAGCCACGGGACAAGTGATTGGAAAAGGATGCGTGGAGCACAGCGGAATTATCATACAGAACGTTTCTCTAATCACCAATCTGAAGCACAATCTTCTTAGTATAAGCCAATTGAGTGAGAGTGGCTATATTGTCAGATTTAAAGAATCAGAATGACACATAATAGACAAAGTGACACACAAGACCATAATCAGAGGAATCAGAAGAGGAGGCCTCTACATTGTAGATTGGTCCAGTGGAGAAAGAGGGACATGCCTCATAGCACTAAGTTCCTTAAAAGGAATAAACTGGTTGTGGCACAAGAGACTTGGCCATCTGAATTTCAACTTGATTCGACATCTGGCGAAACATAATCTATTTGAAGGACTACCACATAAGAAGTTCCAGAAAGAAGGAGTGTGTAAATCGTGCCAGCTCAGTAAACAGACGAAAGCCTCCTTCAAGAACAGACCAGTCACAATGAGCACAGAGAGGATCTTGGAATTGCTCCACATGGATTTGTTTGGTCCAGTCACCCCACCCACGTGGTCGTTGATGATTACTCAAGATATACATGGGTGGTGTTGCTCAAATCCAAGGACAAAGTCAAAATTCAGTTACCAGAACTGATTACATGCTTTCAGAATGACAAAGGAGTGAGAGTTAAAAGGATAAGATCAGACAACGGGACAGAATTCTGCAATGGACCTCTTATGGATTTTTGTGCTTATATTGAAATTGGACATGAGAATTCTGCTCCAAGAACTCCTCAACAAAATGGTCTTGTTGAGCGAAGAAACAGAACACTCAAAGAAGCAATGAGAACCATGATGGCAGATACGAACCTTGGAAAAGGATTCTGGGGAGAAGCCTTGATAACAGCCTGCTACACACAGAATAGAAGTGTATTCAACACGCGGCTGCACAAGACACCCTGCAAGATCTACAATGGTCATAAGCTTTCTATAGCTCATCTTCGTGCTTTCGGTTCTCCATGTTATATTCACGATAATGGGAAGTTTAAGTTGAATACCTTCAGCCCAAAGGCTGATGAAGGTGTGTTCCTTGGGTATGGACATCCTTCATATAAGGGATATAGGGTATTCAACAAGACAACCCAGCTTGTGGAAATAACATGTCATGTTGTTTTTTATGAAGCTACTTTAGTGCACAGGACACTTCAAGAACTGAGTCTAAGGAATCATGAGATCAAGGATGTCAATGAGGAATCTAAGAGTGATCTTGATCATAATCAAAAAGTTCCTCTGATTAGATCTATGAATGATATCCCTGAGGCTCCAGTTGCCTCAGCTGAACTCCAAGCAGCCGAGAGGGCCGATGATGCAAATGCCATTGCTGAGGCCTTAAAGACCACGAACATTGAAGATTCGGGTGAAATGAAGCCCCTTGAAGCACAGAAAGCGGTCTTAGAAGCAGAGCAAGCTGACACCAAGGAATTCAACCTTGAAGATGCTAAGGAAGCAGAATCAGCTGGCAAGTCAATTGCTGTTCAGAATCCAGATACTGATCAGAATACAGTGCCAGGACAAGGAGACGAAGGTGTTCTAGAACAAGAAGGTTGTTGGGAAATTTGTCTAAGGTTTCCTTTCCCAGTAGCTTACTTATTTAGATTATAGTTTTGGTGGATCAAATCCTAAGTCCTACCAGCGTCAGTTGTCTCTACATAGCTCTAGTCTTAAATGTAAAGTCCTGTTTAGGTCTTTTGAGTTGTAAGTCGCAGCTGATCAAGACTCATGCTGACACTGTTCACCAGCATGAGAAGTGCTTACCACTGGCTACTGTTCACCAGTTGGGAAAAGTTTCATCAGCAGGCGGCTGACAAAGACTCATGCTGACACTGTTCACCAGCGGTATGAAGCGCATATGACTGGCTACTGTTCACCAGTTGGGAAGGGTTTCATCAGCAGGCGGCTGACAAACCTTATCAGGAGAATACGTGTTCTTACACTATTCACCAGCGGTGATTTCACCAGTCATGGGAGATTCCGAGAAGTGTTAACATCTAGAGATTTGGTAGACTTTGATGATGCCAGGGCAAGTCACCAGCAGAGACTGCCAGCACAAGATCACCAGTATGATCTACCAGTCAGATGTTACCAGCAGAATTCCAGATTCTCTCTCCCCGCGTAGTAGAGACAAGAAGAAGATTCTCTGAGGAATCGACTGACAGAATATGACTTTAAAGAAGGATAACTTAAAGTCTATCAGTCACAAGACGCCAGTCTTATTCCTCGGACTGACAGAAAGAGCCGTTCTGACACAAAGAGATTTGTGTCAGATAAAGCGGTCAAAGGTATGGTTCCCTTCCGGAAAAACATACCTGCCGCCGTCAGAAGGACATCCGAGGTCTGACACCTTTCTGGATGCATCCAAACGGCTAGAAAGTTTGAATCGGTTCCTGCGGCTATAAATACGTCGCAACCACCAACATTCAAACATTAGATCTCTCGGTTGCTCGGTTGTTACTTTAGAAATCTCTGCTCAACTACCGAAAGAGCTGGAATTATTGCAACATCGCATAAAGCACTTTCGAGGCTTTTCATAAAGCTTTCTGTGTGTTGATTTATCAAACACGAGACTTCAAGCTTTAAGCTTGTAAGTTAGAGATCTCACTTGGTGTTCTTTCTTCTTCGAGAGAGTTCACAGCAGCTCCTGTGCTCACCAGCACTTGAGTTATTACGGGCATTCTGCCGTAGAGACTGTTACGTTCTTGGGAGAACTAAAACACCCAGCTAGCTGTGGAGGTTGAAGTGACGTGCTCGCACTCCATTAGTTGTGAAGAGTTGAAGAAGGATCCAGGACCGGGAGCGGTTGATCTAGTGAACTGGTGGACGAGGCATTCACCAGCTAGAGATAGATCGTAGGATACCTGTACCTGATTACTCTTAGTGGAATTTCCAGTGCTTCGACTGGAGAGTGGACGTAGATCGATTGATCGAACCAATATAAAATCCTTTGTTATTTATCAGCTTTCTGCATTTCATTCAGATTTTAAACCCAGCACTCAAGTGCTGGAGTATATCCTGAAACTGATAAATAACTGTGCAAACAAGGCTAAAATATTCTAAGTATTAAATCACCAGCTGACCAGTTGTCAGCTGCGTACTGAGTAACCAGCACCAGCTGACCAGTTGCCAGTTGTCAGCTGTGTGTAAGTAGCGTGCAAGAAAACACTTTAATATTATTTCCGTTGCGTAACGTTTATACTCTGAAAAACCGGGACCAACAAAGGTGAAGGAGTTTCTGAAGAAGAAGAAAAAATAGTTCTAGACTCAAGAAGTGAACTATCCCAAGGGGAAAATCCTACAGTTTTTGAAGATCCAGCTGCCCGTGCTGAAGCCATACCTGTAAACAACCCGATGACATTGGATATCCTATTCGAACCAGACAAGGCACAACATTGATGTCTTGCTTCTTATCTCAAATCAAACTAATGAAGATTACAGAATCTCTTCAATTAACAGACTGGATAAATGCAATGTAGGATGAACTAAATAAGTTCACTCGCAATAATGTGTGGTATCTGGTGGATCGACCTACACATCAGTCTGTGGTTCATACCAAGTGGGTCTTCAAGAATAAAAGAGATGAAACCGGTACCATTGTTCGAAACAAAACAAGATTAGTTGCAAAGGGATACGCACAATGTGAACGAATAGACTTCCATGAGACTTTTGCTCTAGTCGCCAAACTCGAAGCTATTCGGCTATTCCTGGCGTATGCAGCCTACCACAACTTCACAGTTCTTCAGATGGAAGTGAAGAGTGCCTTCCTCAACGGCGAATTATAGGAAGAAGTCTACGTCGAACAACCCCCAGGTTTCGAGCAAGGAAATCAAGTCTACAAGCTGAGGAAAGCTTTATATGGATTAAAGCAAGCACCTAGAGCATGGTATGAAACTCTCTCACAGTTTCTGCTCAAAAGTGGATTTGAAAATGGTGCTATAGATCAAACACTATTCAAGATAAAGGATGGAGAGGACATGCTACTTGTTCAGATCTATGTAGAAGGCATCATCTTTGGAAGCAAAAATACCAAGTTGTGTGAGAATTTTGCCCAACTGATGCAGAATAAATTTCAGATGAGTATGATGGGCAAGATGACATACTTTATTGGTTAGGAAGTTGATCAGCCCGACGAAGGGATTTTCATAGACAGAAGAAGTATACTCAAGACTTGATCAACAAATTTTGTCCTGAGAAGACAAAATCACTAAGGATTCCTATGAGCACCAGTTCTCAGATCACTCTAGGTGAAGAAGGAGAACCTATCAACCCGACAACTTATAGAGGAATAATTGGGTCTCTACTGTATCTAACTGCTAGTCGACCTAATATATCTTATGTCGTGGGTGTATGTGCAAGATTTTAGGCGAATCCTAAGAAGTCACATATGGAAGCAGTAAAAAGAGTTGTAAGATACCTCAAGAGTACAGAGTCTCTAGGTATCTGGTATCCCAAAACTGATGGAATCATGTTGAATATATTCTCTGATTCAAATTTTGGAGGCTGCAGAATTGGCAGAAAGAGCACAAGTGGAACATGTCAGTTTTTAGGACATAAACTAATAAGCTAGTTCAACAAGAAACAACATTTCTTTGGCTACATCGACCACAGAGGCAGAGTATGTAGCAGCTACCAGCTGCTGTGCTCAAGTGCTGTGGATAAAGCAGCAACTTAAGGATTATGGAATAGATACAGGATCTGTTCCTATCTACTGCGTAAGCAACATCGCAGTTTCAATCTCAAATAATCCAGTTCTACATTCTACGACAAAGCACATTGATATTTGTCATCATTTCATCCGAGATCATGTTGAAAATGAAGATGTCTCGGTGGAATATATTTGAACGAAAGATCAGCTAGCAGATATCTTTACCAAACCGCTACCCGATGTTCGTTTCAAAGAGCTATGCATCAAACTAGGTCTTCTAGAGTTTGATGGAATCTCAAGAGAAAGAGATGACAATTCGTTGATTCAAGATCGTCAAACTATACATGGTTGAAATAGTGATTAAGTTAATTACAGTTTGTCGATGTTTGTAGTTTGTTGAAGATAAGGAAATTAGAATTTCGTTTTATCCAGCTTGGAAACTGAAACTATGATTCGGATTTCATTCAAAAGAAGATAAGATACATTGTAGCTGCAGAAAAAGTTAATGACATCTACATAACATGATCTAAAAAATTCAACCGCTCAATCAAGGTTGAGGGCGACGTCTTGAAGGGAAGTAGTCGGTGATACAGTTAGTAGACCAGCCTTGGACAAGAGACGGTATCTCCAATTCCAAAAGCATGCTCAGCTGCATTCCATAAGGGATGGAGACAGCAGGGAGATATTCAAGGGCCAACTTCACTCAATCAAATACAAAAGCTGCCCAATCAACTTCCTCCTCATCCACGAAGGCCATCATGGCCTTCCATACTGGCGGTGAAAGGTCTGTGTAGTCTAAAGGGTTACCGACAACCAGATGGTTGACAACATCATAAGTCAGATGATAACGAGGTGTCATCAACCTAGATGAGACCGTTGGATGGAAATCGACATCTCTATCTTTCCACCCTTGCCATGATGTCCACTCAGGCGAAGTTTCATCACTACGATAACACATGACCGGCGTTCCACCTCGTGGGAGTTCGAAACTGGAAGAGAATGTCTAACCAGACCAACAAATTTCATGGCCACCAAAGTTGCCACAAACTTCGTCTTCCTCTGAAACATGGCAAGTTTCGATAAAGATCATCAGAGCATCCCTCTGAAAGGTAAAAGGGCTCTTGGATACAAACGTATCCAGACAATTAACCCTCAGACCCCTCAGTACCGGGTCAGAAACCCATGGGTTTCCCCAATTACGGCTTATCAAGCCGGCCTCGTTGAAGATTTTGTTTCGCTCAATGACAATTTCGTCTGGAGAAGACAAAATGATATGAAGAAAGGGATATATTATCTATCGAAGATATGGAAAATATTTCCTTGGGTGAATACTCAATACTCAATGAAATAAGTATATATATGGAAAGGATATCATGTGTTGATTCGAAAGGATATCTATCAAATTAAATGAGAAACGTTGCTCAAGAGAAGGGCACAATGTTCCAGGATTTAGATTCAAAATTTGAAAAGTCAATATAAATGCTTGACAACTGACGCGAGCCTATCAAATCGACACATGTGTACAAAAGCTCAGAAAAAAACCAACGTATGACTGTGACCAAAAGAGTTCGAGAAGAAAGAATGTTCAGCTAAAGCAGATATGCATAAAGATTGGAAGATACGGCAGACCTAATGTAAACTCTCCATTAATGACAAGATGCATACACAGTTCATATTAAGGATTTGAGCAAAACAAAAAGGCTACATCAGTTTTTTGGAAAATTAGTCAGCCTATCAGCGACAACCAGGAGGTAGAGATGATGGCAGTAGAAGCTGCAGGGAGGCGATTAGCATAGTCGCACAGTGTAATAGTCAGATGGCCCCAGCCGCAAACCTGATGTACCCTCAGCTAGGAAAGGGATCCGCCTCTCTAGGAGCCAGCTCAGCTGTATGCCATAGGGAATGGGCTCATTCATCGGATCTTGCATGGCCATCTTCAGACGGTCGAAGATGAAGGTAGCCCAGTCAACCTCAGTCTGATCCTCAAAGCCATCATCGCTCTCCAAATAGGTGGGGAGAAGTTTGTCTGCATCAGAGGATTGCAAAGCACCAGCTGGTTAATGATGTCGAAGGAGACCAGGTGTCGAGGTCGAAAGAACCCACAGGGAGCTGTTGGACTAAAATCGTTGTCGTTGCCTCTCCATTCCCACCATGACGACCACTCAGTAGTCGTTTCATCTATTCGATAATGCAAAACTGGCATCCCATGATGAGGCAACTGTAACTCTCGAGACAAGAAGTCATCGGACAAGATCTTGCTAAAAAGCAACAGGCTGGACAGAAAGGAAGCGGTCCAGGCCATTGGACTCCATGTTAACGTAGACATCAGGGAGCCTCTAGTACTAAGCATACAGCCTCCGACGATTGAAGACCTCGTTTCGCTTGATAGTGATCCTAGCCATCTGCTCTACGATGTTCGCTGGTTCAGCCATTTTCAAGAAGTATTATGTTTAGAAGGAAGGAAATAAAGGAGTTGCTGATTTAATACTTGCTACCTCGTCAAGGACCATTTATAGAGAGACAAATGTGTCGATCAGAGATCATTGCCACGTCCTCACTGATCACTATAAAATCTACAGATTAATTATAGCAACAGTGGCAAATAAATTTATAAGAACCCTAAGGTTATCGAACACAGGGGAATTGTATAACCAAACTATCCTATGTACTAATTATGATCCTAAGATTCATTGTTTGAGGAAATAGAAAATCAGGGTTTTGTTTGGAAAATAAAGATGACAATGCTGAAAATTAAAGATGTTTTGAAATCAAATTTAAAGGAACACAGATTCTAGGGAAGAATTCTTATTATGGATGACATGTAGAACCAATTAATTTAACAGGTGGAATACTGCAATAATGCTATATTTCCTTTGTTGGGCAAATTTAACCTAGATTACTAATTAGTGACTACCTCCGCTCGGTCTCAAGAACACCAAATTAGTCAATCTGATAAGTAAATCAGTTTAATTCCTACAGTCTAATACATCTTATTGGACAGTATAGAGTGTATCATGCATTCCTAATCCTACTATCAATATTCACCTCTCGGTCCTTCTATCAATAGCTAGACATCTAAATTAATCGTCACCTCTCGGTCCTTGAATTTAATTAGAATTATAAAATAAACACAGGAATCATGAACTTAATTAATTAATCCTAACATGCATCCATAATAATATCAAACCCTAGAACCCGCTAGAGTTTCTAGCCACTCATCGCAGATAGAATTCCAAAAGAAAACATATTAAATTGCATAAAAGTAAAGAACTTACAAGAAAATAAAAGGGTTTCGTGTTTCCCAACTCTCAAAACTGAAAAATATGATAATGCATGCAGAAAAAGTCGAATTTACTAGGTATTTATAGCGGTGGATATGTATCCTATCAAATTTAGGGCTAAAGATATGAATAAATCCGATTTTCATCAAATTCCCGCGCCAGCAGACTCGCGTCGATTGTTGTGGATTGGCATCGATCGACGTGGCTCTCCCTTCGGCGTCGATCGATGTGGATCTACGTCGATCGATGTGGTCCTATCTCGCCCATTTTGCGCGGTCTCACAGTTTTTGCCATAACTTCCTCTCCAGAACTCCGATTGACCCGATTCCAGTTGCGTTGGAGAGCTAACTCAAAGCTTCATCCATTGCCATGCGCCAATAGGCCGAATTCCCCTTGTGGAAGAACTCTTCACTGCTACTCTTACACGTCACTGCTTTCGGAAACGGTTTTCAAGTGATTTTGGCCTATAACCTGTAGAAACACACCAAAGTACGCATAATACCACCCAATATGGACTCATGCATAAAATATAAATATAAACTCAATAAAACTACATAAAATAGTAGAAAATAATATAGATAAGCGTGTAAAATAATGAGCTTATCACTCACCATTGAAGGAAATGACCTATCGGAACAGAAGCAAAAAGAATGAAGTGGTGATTTAATACTCAACCACCATTTCAAATCAATTATTATTAAAGATAGCCCATAGGTCAGACAGCTACGGTCTCAGAGTCAATCAACAGATCAAAATCACAATTATTCCAATTCCCAGACGTCATTCAAGTCCAGGAACGAAGTTCGAGAACTGACTAAAAACTGTGCATGGACGCTATCAAAGCCTCAAGACTCAATATCGAAGGGAGAAACAGTCTCTACCTGGCCAAAAAAGTAGCAACCAAGCTTTCTTGTTAGAGATATCCTTTCAAACTATCTTATGCAACTCTCGGGGAAGATTAAGGAGAGAGAAAATTGTTGAACACAAAGGAGCGCATTTTCGATTACTGCAAAGATTTCGGTAGCACATCACATTAAATGCAGAACAGCACGATGGCGTATCACCCAGAGCCACGTCAATCCTTCCATATGTTGCTACACGGTGTGCCAGAAGACTTAAACAGGCGCTGACGTCAGCATCAATCGCAGTCGTTAAAGACAAAAAGGGGTTTAAATCTTAGCCTATGATTTTTGTTAAAATCGATCACCAAAATCCTTTAAACCCATCGTGTCGTCGTCTTGATTGCTCCACTTACTGCCAGTCCATCAGTCAAGATATCTATAGGGCTCAAACCAAGAGTTAACAAAATCAACCATCCTTCGTATCTAGTTCATACCGAAAAAGAAAAACCAAATCATGGATGCCAGCGCTTTTGATAATCCCGAACAGCTTGTCGTCACTGAGGAGACTGATCGCGTATATTTTTAACCCGCGACTTAGCAAAGCTAATAATATAGCGGCAAATGAAATTATCGATCCCTCAGGGAAAGAAATAACGAAAAACCTTAAGTACTAAGTCAAACGTTCTTGAAAATACTGAGTAGGAAAATCAGATAAACAGTTTTGTTGGTGTTTTGGAAATCGCAGTATTTGCTAATGGAAATTAAACAGGAAATTTAAAAAACTTTTGAAGTCAAATAAGAGAAGCACAGATTCCAGGGATATCTACCTATCAAGTATGACATGTATGAATGAATCGATTAATTCCCAATTTTAATTCCTCTTCGTAGTGAAACATCAGAAAATTATTACGAACTTCTTTGTTGGACAATTCGTAAAGTAGATTAATTAATTACCTATCTCCGCTCGGTCTTAAGATAAATTAACTAACTCCAAAGATTTACAGATTTATTCCTATAATTAATCTCCTTCAGTTACGACAAGAAATCAAATTATATTGTGAAAATCTCTTTCGATTGAAAACTATCATAGTTACGTCTCAAGTAATCAACTAAATAATCCTAAGATGTGATCAGCAAATCAGAATTATGAATAAGCACAGATTTTACAAACTACGAAGGGAAAGGGAAAATAATTCAATTAATCATAACAAGCATACGTTGATAGTTCGAAACCCTAGAATCTGAGAAAGGATTTAGTTACACAAATTCACGGTAATATTCATCATAGAAAAATACAACCTGAATTGCATAAAAACTGGAATCCGGAAATCTTCCCGTAAAAACTTGTCTTCAAACATAAAATTCTAAAAACTCTTCAATAATAAATTCTTGTAATTGCTCTAACTCTTTTCTCTCTCTAACTCTGGTCTCTCTCTTTTCAAAAAATGAATTTACATGAATATTTATAGAGGTGAATGATGTATCTAGCAGTATGTAGGGTTAGATATGCGTTAATCTCCAAATCAGATCCAGACTAGGATTCCCGCATGCGCGTCGACCAAGGTTGTTTGGCATCGATCGACGAGGATTGGCAGCGATCGATGCTGACTTTCCTTCTGTCGATCACCTTTTTCCCTTCGTCGAGCGCTTGGCGTGCTTTGCCTCGTCGATCGACG
>JAPKLW010000757.1:207941-250168 GCA_026898455.1 Plectranthus barbatus
GCCTCTTCGTCGATCGACGGGGTGCTGAAACTGGAATTCTGATCCTTATCTGTTTTTTCGGCTAAAAACCTGCATGATTCATCAAACACGACATTCCAAGTACAAAATCCAATTCATGCACGAAAATGATACAAAAAACGAACTAAACGCTACACAATCAGTCAAAAAACAATAAGATAATTTGGTGAAAATCCTAACTTATCAGAGACCTCACAGGATGAACTATTTTAGATAGTTGAAGATTCCAGCACCATCGATCGACAACTTCTAATATCACAGGTCATGAAGGAGAAAATTCTGAACTGGAAGAATTTCCTCTCGATCACCACCGACGAGACGATCGCCCAAGAGATTGCTGGAAAGCTCTTAAGTGATAATTTAACAAAGTTCTTAACTACATGCCCTCGGAGATTCAACCCAAATCGTGTAGTCAAGTTCTATGAAAATGCCACATTCAATGACAAAGATCAATTCTTCCTGAGTACGGTTGCCACGAAGAAGATAAAGGTTGATCCTGCTCTTATTGCTCAACATCTACATCTACCAAATACCGGAGTCCTTATCGCTAGCTATCTTTAGAACAACAAGGATGAATTGAAGGCTCACTGGCTAAAATGGAAAAAGCCCAAGGTACCCGAAAAATTCAAAGCTTCCACAAAGGTATCCGAACTGAACCCATCTTATAAGGTACTCAGTGAGATCGCGTTGAGGATGATTTATTGTGGGATCGGATCCTTATCTGAGCTAACCAGTCCCAAATACTCTCTGATGATGGCCCTTGATGACTGTCCTGGAGAAAATTGGGCGACATACATCTTTGGTCGATTACTGGAGAACGCAAAGAAGAACAGAGATATTCCAACCAAAGGAAAGTTCTCTTCGAGCGTCGGTGTAGGTTTGAAGGTTAGCTACCTTCTTGAGATCGCTCTAGGAATACAAGAGGAAGGAGAAGATCTCATATCATTCGACTTTATTCCGCCAAAGGTTTCTGTTTATCACTTAACTCAAAAGGATGAAGCAGATGACAGTTTTGACGACATGGAAATAGATGATGAGACATCTGTGGATCTCAATACCATTCCAACAGTTCAAAATGATGAAGAGCCCAAGAAATCAAAGAAGACTAGCACCTCCACTCAAAAGCCTGAACAAAGGTGAAATTGAAAAAAAAGGAAACAAACAGATATCAACTCTGAAGACGTCTCACAACAAGATAACCAACCAGTTGCTGAACAGATTCGACGACATGAGAAAAAGAAGATAAATCAAGGTACATCAATCCAATCAGTTGCCAAGAACTTGCAATTCGATGCTTCGCTTGAAGGGGTGAATCAATCCTCCAATCTGTCCGAGATAGTTCCGAAACCAAAATTAGCATGCCCTACCGGAATGGACTGCTCATCATCCCCCAGTGCTGAGCAAACCACGTCTCATAGACAAGTACAACAGGAGGATGACCAAACCACCTCCAAAGATTTCAACGAAGAAACAGAAAATGAGAATGTACCCATCTTCGATTCAGGGGGAATTGATCACCTTGATTCTTATCAAGAGACTACCTCAAAAGAAGTAGCATTACATCTAGAAATCATTAGGAGCAACGTACTTTAGTATCAAGCTATCCTTGAGAGGCTAAGAGTCCAGCGTCAAAAGATAGAAACTAAGGAACAAATATTCATAACACGACTCTCTCAGCTTCAACTTGAAGAACAAGCAGCAGCAGCTGAACTCCAAAGACAGCAAGAGGAGGAAGCTGCTGAGCTGAAACGTAAGCAAGAAGCAGAAGCAGCAGCAGCTGAACTCCAAAGATAGCAAGAGGAAGAAGCTGCTGAGCTGAAACGTAAGCAAGAAGCAGAGGCAACAGCAGAACTCAAGCAAGAAGAGGAAGAAGCTGCTGAGCTCAAGTGACTAGAGGCAGAAGCTGCTGAGCTGAAGAGACAAGAGGAAGAAGCAGCAAGTGCTGAAGCACTTCGAAAGGAAGCAGAAGCCGCTACCAAAAATGCCAAATATGAAGCAGCAGCAGCCGCAGCTAAACAAAAGGAAGAAGAGGCAGCAACGAGCCAAACTCCTCCTCCACCTGAGACTTCCGCTGCTACCTCTCAGAGTCAAACCCATGAAGACTCTAGAGCATTAGCCACAGTTGAAGGAATCCTGTCTCCAGATCCTATTTCTGTCGCTGCAAACCTTCTACCCTATAATGCTTTGAGACAAGAGATAGATCATCGAGTGGATCAGCAGATGGCTCTTGTTCTTGATATTGTCAAAATGGGGGAAGAGAGTAGGGATGAGTTGTTGAAGCTGCAGTTGATTTTAATAGATCGTAAGCAATAAGAGGAACAAAGAACGCGAGAAGAGGAACAGAGAAAGCGAGAAGAGGAATAGAGAAGGTGAGATGAGGAATACAGAAAGCAGGAAGAAGAGCGCAAGAAGCGGGATGAAGATATTACAATGAAGCTGGAAGCACTAATAGCTTCCAGAGAGCAAGATGGGAAATACTTTTCAGAAGTAACCGCAGTCCTCAAGGCTCAAGCTGGTCTGATTTCCATATCTGCCGCAACTTCCTCGAAGCCAAAAAATGCAGATTCCTCGAATCAAGAAAGAGATAAGGACAAGAATCAAGACAAGTAAGCAAAGGTCATGAGTTTATCTTGTTTTGTTTGTGCATTTGAATGTCTTTTATTACTACAGTTTTAAAACTTTTCATGTAATTGTAATCGATCATCTAGTGAAAAGTGAAAACTGTTGGTTTGAAGACAACTGCTCATTGTCTCTTATCTTGATTCTTGACTGGCTGAATTCACATTTTCCAGTGTGATCAGCAATTCTTCTTCTCTTATCGCTCTAAACTGATTGATTTTAATTGAGAATTATTATCCCATTAAGAGGGGAGATCATTTAGAGTAGGTCAAGTGTAGAAGAGGCACAGTTCTGAGCAGTGTTAGAAAAAATTTGTAAACTCAAATCAACTGCATCTTCTCGTCAACTTAGATAGACTTAGAGGTATAGTTTTGACAACATCATAAAGTGGGAAATTGTTAGGTATTAATGTAGAAATCCCACCTTAATTTGATGTTTTGATGTGTCAAAACTATATACCAAAGTCTAGGCCTTAGAGTTATTACCTCATGTAATCCTTGTACTGGATGATCGAGTTGTAATAGTCTAGGAAGAAGGAAACCATCAAAACTATGGAACAATTTTGAAGAAGACGCTATTCAGACGAGATGACTGTCGAACATACAAGACGAAGACAAGCAGAACAGACAAAGGCCACAAAAACTGCTCAGACAGGTTGTCCTGTCAAGGCTTAAATACTCAAGAAAAACTGTGGACATAGTCTTCACATAGAAACTGTTGAGAGGCGCTCACAGTTTCAAATCAAGACAGTTTCGCATCAAGGAATGCATACATAGCAAGATGTTGAACAAGTCGCTGGAGAACTTCAAGGAAGTCAATGATAAAAGACACACAGATACTCAGATGCGACTGGCGTACAACGTTGTTCGGCATCTGACACAACAAGTACAAACTGCTCAGAAAAGAAGGACGTTGTAGCAGAAAAAGCAGAAAAGCAAGTGACTTTTTCAGAGAAGGATGAACTATGATTGGACATCCTTCTCAATATCTCTACCGGCTATTTTCTGGTTTCCCACCTATAAATAGCAGGAACAACAGAGACATAAAAACCTTTGCTCATCTGAAAACCTTTGCATCTTTGAATCTCGACACATTTATTCTTGCCTATATGCAGAAATTAGCGCTCAAAGTGTTTAACGCTCTCAAGCAAGAAGGCATTAACTCTGTGGTTCATTTATTGAACACGAGGCATTTACTGCTCAAAGAGTCCTTCGAGATTCACCGTGTGACCTTGGATACATGAGGATTAAGTCAGCTGACTTAATCTACTCTCTTAGTGTTCTTACTTTTAGAGTAAGAAAACAGCAGTCTACTCTTGCAAAGGAAGAGAATGTTATTACGGGCAACTCCCAAACTGTGTATATTCTTGGAAGAACACAACCATCCAACCTACCGAAGAAGGAAAAGGGAGGCTTGTCCTCAGAGCCTTTGACGGAATGAAGAATGAGTGAAGTACAGCTGCCTGGGCGAGTGATCCATTGTGCTGTGGACGGAGGTTTCTACAACAAGTGGCTATAGATCGTGAGGATTGTATCTTCATAACTTAGTGAATTACCGGATCTGATATCCGAAGTGTGGACGAAGGACGTTGATGGATTTATATACTGAAAGCATTATGTTTGGTATATTATGTACAAGGTCGATTGGTTAAAATACTGGGAATCATAAATGTTGTACGTTCATCTCCTGTCTGAATTAACAAACGTGTGTTGCAAACGCAATTATCCTCTTATCTCGTCGATAGGGAGATCATACGGTGTGTAGAAGATCACGAAAGATCGTATGGATCATTTGACCTAGCGAGATATAAATAGTTATCACAGCTGAGACAGTTCCAGGATAAACTGTCGGTGTAGGCTGCAGCATACGCAGTAATAAGCATCTTATCTTGGATGGCTTGGTATGCTGGTGTGGGGCACACATTGATAAGGACCTAAGTCGAGATCGATTCTTTTATCCGACATTAAAAGAATCTAGATCTCTATGGCTTGACGAGATCCTAAGCCTAAATGAAGGTACAGAAGTATATGCAGATTGTGTATTACTTTGAGTTGCAGTGAAAGGCTCTAGTTGAGCTTGTATATCTGTATCTTGGGTAATAGCAGTTTTTGTATGACTGTCTTTTACTGGAACTAGGTAACCACATCCAGTATAGGATGGTGACATTCCCTGAACAGCTCAAAAGGTTCGTTATGCTAAGTCCTGCAGGCTGATTAAGTTCAAGCATAAGTGAAAAGGTTTGAGTGGACTGATTTAGGAATATAAGATGTTAATTAATTAAATAGCGTGTCAGAGCTTAAATTAATTAACGAATGTCTGTAACCTTAAATGTGGGGATATACCGAGCCCATGCAACCCGTACCTCAAAACGTGGTAGCAAATAGGTAGGACAGTATTGATTCTCTGGTGGAATGAATCAATATTAATTAATTAATTATATTCTGGGTTGAATATGGGAATTAATTAATTGATAGGCCTTATTTGCTATTCGCATTTTGGTCCCTGGTCTGGCCCATGAAACTCAAGCCCAATAGGAGTCCAGTAATTTCCTATAAATAGGCCTCAATTCCTCAGATCTCAACACACCACAAGATCATAAGTTGCACACAGCAAACTAGGTTTTGGGAGCTGTGGTGATCGACTAAGATCTGAGAACGAGGAGGAAATTCTGCTTCTCAAGCGGGCAAGGGATCTGATAGAGAATCTTCACCAGATTTTCAGATCGAGTTGGGATACAGATCAGAAGATCAAATCAGGAGGTTTTTTCTTCTTCTCTCTCTCCTTGTTTTTCGAAAATATTATTATTATTTTCATCGATTTATTTCCTCAATCTGTTAGGAAATTAAATCTTTGTGCGTGGGAAAGATCAAAGGGCATCTCCGCGCACGCGTTCTTCAGAGTTCATCAATCCAGGTATTCCGCATAAACCTTCTTATGCATAATAATATAGGAGCATGCTAGCATTAATCATAGGCATAGCAATTTATTTTTTATATTCCAATTAACGATCATTGGCAAACGGACTTCGTGATTCAGTTCACGAATCCCTCCAATTATTATCAGAGCCAGGTTTAAATAAATTGGCTCTATCGAAAATATAATATTGCCTATGATTATGCATGATTATTATTATTGATTGCATGCAATGGATGGTTTTGGATTGATTGTATGTTTTTCGTCCTCGTGTTTCTCAGGTTAATCCGCCCTTTTATATGGATTCTTTTTCACCTATGAGATAAATTTGTGGTTAGTTTTTTTTTAGATTGTAATCTTTTATTTAAAAATTAAATTTGTAAAACGGAAAAACGAAGAACACAAAGAACAAAGGACCGCGCAAAATCACACGACGGCGCCGGCATGGCTGGGCGCCATGCACGGCGGACCGGCGCGCGGCAGAGCACAGCGGCGGCGGCACGGCGGCGGGGAAACCCTAGGGTTTCTAAGCGCGCGGGGGCCCAGCCCAAGCACCGGCGGCGCGAGGCGAGCGGGCGAGGCCGGCCAGGAGCGGCGGCGCGCGGCGAAGGGAGCAAGCGCGCGCGCGGACGTGGCGGAACCCAAGGGTTCGCGCGCGCGCGCGGCAGGCCTGCGCGGCCCCTATGCGCACGCTGGCGGCAGCTTCTCCTCACTCGGTCGACGTCGGCTGGAGGGCAAGGTGGTGCGGCGGTGGCTCGGAGGCTGGGCGACGCGGGCTGGACGGCAACGGGGGGCTGGGCGCGAGGGTCGGACACGCGCGAGCTTCCGATACTAATCTTGTGCGATCTCGGTGAGTCACGGAGGCCGATAATGGAGAAGAAGAGTGAACAGCGGTTCGGGCAATGGTCGGGGCAAGCCGGGACGGCGGCATGCAAAAATGAGCAGCGGCCGGAGGAGGCGGATCGCGGGCTACAACCATGCACGTACGTGCATGGCTGTTGTACGATTCCGAGAGCCTCACGGCTGCGGCGAGTCGCCGGCGGCAGTGGTTCGCCAGTGGTGGCTCGTCGGGCTAAGTTCTCGCGGGCTATTGGGCTTGCAATGTGTGCCTAGGTCTGCGATTTGGTTAACTGGCACAGTTGTCCAATTTTGTGATAAATCAAATCTTGGAGGCCCAAATTTAGAAAATGAAATCAGATCTCAGTCCATGTAGTGGGAGCCCAGTCGAAGATCTGTATTATTAATTTCAACTTGTAATAGTTAGAATTAATTTTATTTTGTATCATGGGGCCACGAGGACATTTTTTATTTGCTTTATTATCTGTCTTCGCATGATATACGTGTTTAATCTAATTGCGCAAGCATATAAGCATGTTGTAGATAATAGGAGCACGTTTACTGCTTTTATTTACAGCTTTAAAGCATGCTATGTGATTTATTTTATGTAATTAATTATAACTATAAATTTGGGGTTCATGTCATGCATGATAGAATTTTAGCAATGTTATAATTAAGGCTACATAAAATAATCTGTGCAATTGAACCTTATGAACTAAAAATTACTAAGCTCATAAATTAGTAAGACCTCCACAAAGCGATCCTTTATTGGAAGTGGGTAATTTATTAGGTAAACGTCTACATGTGTAGCTTACTTAATTTATTATTCATAAGTTCTAATAGATAGGATTTCTTAAAACAAACATTTATTTCATGTGAGAAGTGGGAGTTCATGCGTAAACGTCTACATGTGTAGCTTGCGTATTGAATTTTCATAAGTTCTCTAGGGATTGAATTAAATGAGACAACCTTATTATAGGGATCGGGTGTGTTCTAATAGATCCTTATATGGGAGGGTTGGCTTTGTTGGTAAGCTAGCTTAGATGTTATCCAGTCTCTGTTCAGTAGGATAATATGGTCTTAAGTTAGTCTCCAATTATTAATTCCATTTGTCTAAGGAACCCGGACATGGATTGGAATTAAAGGACTGGAATTGAAAGATGCAGTCTGGTTAAGTGTTTTGTTGTAAACGTCCACATGTGTGGCTTGCAATAGTAATACTTAGGCAAATTGAAGGAAACATTAATATTGCTTTATCATAAGGTTTCAATATTTAATTGTTTCAATACTTTGCGACTATGTTTTAATTTCTATTTTTAATTTATTGTTTTCAGACATGTCTATTGCTCACATTGTCAACCTCTTAATAACAAACCCTTTAACTGGTCCGAATTTCCCTAAGTGGAAGTTATGCTTCATGGAAATACTCTGCACTGCAAAACATGCCCATATACTTTACATGGACCCTCTAACTCCTAAGTATTGGAACTGTACTGGTTATGAGCGAGTGTTCTATGATAGATGGGTAGCTTCATATGAGTTTGCCCGCAAACTCATCATGAAGAGTATGTCTAGAGAATTAAAGCTCAAGTACAAGAAGTTCGGATCTGCTGTTGAGATATGGAGGGTGTTGGGAAATTTGGCTAAGTTTCCTCTCCCTAGTAGCTACTTGTTTAGATTCTAGTTTTGGTGTTTTGGTGGATCAAATCCTAAGTCCTACCAGCGTCAGTTTGTCTCTAGAATAGCTCTAGTCTCAAATGTAAAGTCCTGTTTAGGTCTTTTGAGTTGTAAGTCGCAGCTGATCAAGACTCATGCTGACACTGTTCATCAGTATGAGATGTACTTACCAGTTGAGAGAAGTCTCACCAGCAAGCGACTGACAAGACTCGTGCTGACACTGTTCACCAGCATGAGAAGAGCTACTGGCTGGTCACTGTTCACCAGTTGGGAAGGATTTCACCAGCAGGCTGCTGACAAATCCTACCAGCAGAATAGGTGTTCTCACTAACACTGTTCACCAGCGGTGAAGCCACCAGTCATGGGAGATTCCAAGAGTTAACATCAGACATATTGGTAGACTTAGATTGTGCCAACGCAAGTCACCAGCAGAGACTGCCAGCACAAGATCACCAGAATGTTCTACCAGTCGGATGTTACCAGCAGAATTCAAGATTCGCTCTCCCAGAGTCTTAGAGACAAAAAGAAGATTCGTCTGAGGAATAAACTGACAAAGTATGACTTAAGGGAGGATACCTTAAAGTCTATCAGTTCAAGACACCAATTCCGATTCCTCGTACTGACAAATAGTGCCGTTCTGACATAATGAGATCAATGTCAGATAAAGTGGACAAAAGCATGGCGCTTTCCGGAAATTCCTACCTGCCGCCGTCAGAAGGACATGCGACGACAGAGACCTTTTCCGGATGAGTCCAAACGGCTAGAAATTTGAATGGGATCCTGCGTCTATAAATAGGTCGGAGCTACCAACATTTAAGACGCTTGCACGCTAGCTCCATCAACATTCAATACTCTCGCTCAACTACCGAAAGTCAGAAACTTTATTGCAAGCAAGCAAAACACTTTCGAGGCCTTTCTAAAGGCTATCCGTGTGTTGATTTATCAAACACGAGACTTCAAGCTTCCAGCTTGTAAGTTACTGATCTCTTTGGTGACCTTTCTCTTCCGAGGAAGTTCACAGCAGCTCTTGTGCCAGCCAGCACTTGAGTTATTACGGGCTTTTTGCCGTATTGAGAAGACACGTTCTTGGGAGAACTAAACACCCACGCAGTCAGCTAAGGAGGTTGAAGTGACGTGCTCGCACTCCAACAGCTGATCAGAGTTGAAGAAGGACAAGGCCGGGAGCGGTTGATCTAGTGAACTGGTGGACGAGGCATTCACCAGCTAGAGATAGATCGTAGGACGCTTGTACCCGATTACTCTTAGTGAAATTTCCAGTGCTACGACTGGAGAGTGGGCGTAGATCAGTTGATCGAACCACTATAAATCCTTTGTCTTTTATCAGCTTTCTGCATTTCATACTGATTTAAAACCCAGCACCCAAGTGCTGGTGTATATCTGAAAACTGATATAACTGTGCAAACAAGACCTAAAACATTCAAAGTTTTGAGCTACCAGCTGACGAGCCAGTTGCCAGTCAGCTGAGTACTCAGAGTCCCAGTTGACTTACCAGCTGACAAGGTCCCAGTCAGCTGAGTAACCAGCAGAGCGTAAGAAACGAATTAACACAGTTTCCGCTGCCAAATTATACCCTGATAATCCGGGACCAACAGAGGGACCTTGTGAAGCTTTATGGGAATGTGACACGAACTGTAAGTTATAATCTTGTAGAGGACCTGGTCTGCAAGAGGATGACTGATGGGAGTTCGTTGCTTCTGCACTTTATCAGTATGATGAGAATTATGAGAAAGTACAGAAAGAGAGGTGGACAAATCAGTAAGTGGGCAGAAATAAACAATGTCCTGCACTCTCTCTTTGATTCTTATGATGATTTCATCAAGTCCCTCGGTACTAGGCGCGAGTTTACTCTTCCTGAGTTGCTCTTAGCCCTAATGCGAGAGGAATCTGACCTTAGGGCTTTGGAATTTGCTCCAACTTTATCAGCTTTTGACAAGACAGTTGCTGAAGCAAAGGAAATACTTAAAAGGTTAGATGAAGCTGATTTAGCAGAAGATGTCATCAGGCCATGCAAACGCAAGCGAAGTGAAGTAGATTGTCTAGTGCTCGGCACGGGTAGACAAGGTACGTCATGTGCATTTATAACGGAAACATGTTTAGCATCGGTTTCTACCCATTCTTGGGTAGTGGATACTGGAGCTACTGACCATGTTTGGTATACTTTGCAGGGGTTTAGGCCGACAAGGCAGCTGAAGTATGACGAGATTATCATCTCAATGGGCAGCGGAGAGCGAGTCTCAGCAGTAGCCATTGGAGATTTTACTTTATGCTTTGAAAACAATGTTTTGATTTTGAGAGATGTTTTATATGTGCCGGTTTTTCGGCGGAACTTAATTTCAGTTTCCAAGTTATTTTGTGATGGATATTCAGTTATTTTTGATAGTGGAGTTTCTATCATTGGTAATAACGGTGTTATCTGTCATGGCAAACTGATTGACTCTCTCTATATCATTGATTGTATGCATAAATCTTCCGTGAATGTTGCAAACTCATCTAATAATAATAATCATTTAAAGAGAAAGTTTTCTTCCGATGAGGATCAAACATATCTCTAGCACTTGAGACTAGGTCACATCAATCTAAAGAGGATTAAAAGATTAGCATGCAATGGGCTCTTGGATTCTTTCCAAGTGGTAACGCATCAAATATGTGAGTCCTGTATAGAAGGAAAGATGACTACCAGGCCTTTTAAGGCAAGTCAGTCTCGAGCAGAGAATGTGATGGAATTGATCCACTCTGACTTATGTGGACCAATGTCCACGCAAGCTCGTGGAGGTTATGAGTACTTCGCCACATTCATTGACGATTACTCAAGATTCGGATATGTCTATTTGCTTCGCCATAAGTCTGAATGCTTTGAGAAATTCAAAGAATTTAGGACTGAGGTAGAAAAGAAGCTAGGTAAGACTATCAAGATACTAGGATCAGATCATGGTGGAGAATACCTCAGTAACGATTTCTTGCAGTACTTGTCAGATAACGGGATTACATCCCAGTGGACTGCACCAGGAACCCCTCAGCAAAATGGTGTAGCGGAAAGAAGAAATAGAACTCTCTTAGAAATGGTCAGGTCGATGATGAGTTATGCAAGCTTGCTAATTTTGTTTTGGGGATATGACTTGGAGACAGCGGCCTATTTGCTTAACCTGGTACCTTCTAAATCAGTTCCTAAAACACCTCTGGAACTCTGGTATGGGCGAAAGCCAAGTTTGAACAGAGTGAGGGTTTGGGGTTGTCCAGCATATGTGCTGACAAAGGAACCTGATAAGTTAGAAAGTAGGTGTAAGTTGATGTTGTTTGTAGGATATCCCAGGAAAACGAAAGGTGGTTATTTCTATTGTCCTGAGAATCAGAAAGTCGTTGACAGTACCAACACGAGATTCTTGGAGGACGAATATGTAAGAAACCACAGATCCAAGAGTGAAACTGTCTTCCACGAGCTTGAGGACAAAGAAGCAATTCCATCAGGGAAGCCAAGTGTAATGGTAAATCCACCTACATCAGGTGAGGCTATACCAACACTGCCACTAATGCAAGGTATGGGACCAACGCGTACTGTGCCAACTACTGACACGGTTCAGATGCCTCGTCGCAGTGGGAGGGTTGTCCACTAACCCGAAATGTACATGTCCGTGGGAGAGTCTTCTGACTTGATCCCGGAAAATGGACTGGATGATACCGATCCCTAGACATATGACGAGGCGGTATCTGATAAAGATGCAGACAAATGGCTGATTGCCATGGATTCTGAAATAGAATCCATTACGGCTATGGATGTATACCAGAAAACTGATTTGTCAGATGGTTGTCGAGCCATAGGGTGCAAATGGGTATACAAAAGAAAGAAAGGAGCAAATGGTGAAATTATAGCTTTCAAAGCAAGGCTGGTGACGAAGGGTTATAGTCAGAAAGAAGGTGTAGACTATGACGAGACCTTCTCACCGGTAGCCATGCTTAAGTCCATTCGTATACTCCTAGCCATAGCAGCACATAAGGACCTAGAAATCTGGCAAATGGATGTTAAAACCGCATTTCTAAACGGGTACCTTGAAAAAGGTAGGGACATCTATACGCAACAGCCAGAAGGTTATGTGCAGAAGGGCGAAGAACATTTGGTCTGGAAGCTAAGGAAGTCGCTGTATGGACTTAAACATGCTTCACGGTCATGGAATTTGCGTTTTGATGAAGTGATTAAATACTATGGATTTTCACAATGCTCAAACGAGAGTTGCGTGTACCGTCTATGTGTCAGCGGAAGCGTGGTGTTCCTTGCACTTTATGTAGATGATATTCTCCTATTTAGCGACAATGTGGAAGTATTGGCGGGCATAAAGGGGTGGTTATCCGAGCAGTTTCATATGAAGGACCTTGGGGAGGCAGGATACATCCTAGGGGTAAAAGTATTGCGGGAGCACAATAAGAGGATGCTGACCTTGTCTCAAGGATCATATGTGGATACTGTGATTGCCCATTTCAGCATGCAAACTGCAAAGAAAGGTCTGTCACCCTTCAGACATGGCATATATCTTTCCAAGGATCAGTGTCCGGTGACACAAAAGGAGAAAGATGAAATGAGGAACGTGTCGTATGCATCGGCCGTGGGGAGCCTCATGTATGCAATGCTATGTACGAGGCCAGATATCTGCTTTGTTGTAGGCATGGTAGCGAGATACCAGTCTAACCTTGGACAGGCGCATTGGACCGCGGTAAAGCACATACTCAAATACTTGAAAAGGACTAGAGACAATTGTCTCGTCTATCAGTGTGAGGAGTTGTGCCATGTGGGTTATACTGATTCGGATTTCTAGGCAGACCGAGACGAAAAGAAGTCCACCTCTGGCTATGTGTTTACATTGGGAGGTGGGGCCATATCATGGAGGAGTGCAAAGCAGAAGTGCATTGCGGACTCCACCATGGAAGCAGAATATGTGGCAGCTTCTGAAGCTTCGAAAGAAGCGGTATGGTTTCGAAACTTCCTTCTGGAGTTGGACGTAATTCCTAAGCTGCCCAAGACAATCACGATATACTGTGATAATTCGGGAGCTGTGGCTAATTCAAAGGAACCACGAACTCACAGAGCAACAAAACACATTGAAAGGAAGTACCATATTATACGAGAAATCGTAGCAAGGGGTGATGTGCTAGTAGAGAAGATTGATACAAGAAATAATCTAGCGGATCCATTCACAAAGGCTCTGCCTCAGAAGGTCTACGAGATGCATGTACGTAACCTTGGGCTGAGGGCAAAGCTATCCACGTAGAATGTTTGATGTAATAGCTAGATTAGTTTAGACGCGTTATACGCAGTAATAAGCATCTTATCTTGGATGGCTTGGTATGCTGGTGTGGGGCACACATTGATAAGGACCTAAGTCGAGATCGATTCTTTTATCTAACATTAAAAGAATCTAGATCTCTATGGCTTGACAAGATCCTAAGCCTAAATGAAGGTACAGAAGTATATGCAGATTGTGTATTACTTTGAGTTGCAGTGAAAGGCTCTAGTTGAGCTTGTATATCTGTATCTTGGGTAATAGCAGTTTGTGTATGACTGTCTGGTACTGGAGCTAGGTAACCACATCCAGTATAGGATGGTGACATTCCCTGAACAGCTCAAAAGGTTCGTTATGCTAAGTCCTGCAGGCTGATTAAGTTCAAGCATAAGTGAAAAAGTTTGAGTGGACTGATTCAAGAATATAAGATGTTAATTAATTAAATAGCTTGTCAGAGCATAAATTAATTAACGAATGTCTGTAACCTTAAATGTGGGGATATACCGAGCCCATGCAACTCGTACCTCAAAACGTGGTAGCAAATAGGTAGGACAGTATTGATTCTTTGGTGGAATGAATCAATATTAATTAATTAATTATATTCAGGGTTGAATATGGGAATTAATTAATTGATAGGCCTTATTTGCTATTTGCATTTTGGTCCCTGGTCTGGCCCATGAAACTCAAGCCCAATAGGAGTCCAGTAATTTCCTATAAATAGGCCTCAGTTCCTCAGATCTCAACACACCACAAGATCATAAGTTGCACACAGCAAACCAGGTTTTGGGAGCTGTGGTGATCGACTAAGATCTGAGAACGAGGAGGAAATTCTGCTTCTCAACCGGGCAAGGGATCTGATAGAGAATCTTCACCAGATTTTCAGATCGAGTTGGGATACAGATCAGAAGATCAAATCAGGAGGATTTTTCTTCTTCTCTCTCTCTCCTTGTTTTTCGAAAATATTATTATTATTTTCATAGA
Source organism: Plectranthus barbatus (assembly GCA_026898455.1). Lineage (NCBI taxonomy): Eukaryota > Viridiplantae > Streptophyta > Magnoliopsida > Lamiales > Lamiaceae > Plectranthus > Plectranthus barbatus. The sequence continues at coordinate 222,278 of JAPKLW010000757.1, forward strand.
TTTATTTCCTCAATCTGTTAGGAAATTAAATCTTTGTGCGTGGGAAAGATCAAAGGGCATCTCCGCGCACGCGTTCTTCAGAATTCATCAATTCAGGTATTCCGCATAAACCTTCTTATGCATAATAATATAGGAGCATGCTAGGATTATTCATAGGCATAGCAATTAATTTTTGATATTCCAATTAACGATCCTTGGCAAACGGACTTCGTGATTCAGTTCAGGAATCCCTTCAGACGTAAGGCTCTGAACCACTATAAATATCATGTGTTGTTTACAGCTTTACTTACTTTACACATTTTACAGTTTTCAATTATATCTTGAAAATTTCAACACTTATCCTGTAAGTGTTGGAGTGTATAAACTGTTAACTGTTCGTACTTGTAAAACTGTTAACCTAATCTGCTGGCTAACATAAACTGTGTTTCTAAAACTCCTATGCAAAAATTGTGTTAATTAGAAACTGAATTGCTCATAATTAGAGTGTATTTAACTGTATTAATACTTCCGCTGCACATTACACGTACTCTGATCTGGGACCAACATGGAGTGACTTCATAGAATTTCTATTAAGTCTACTTGCTATTCCTTTAGGAGGAGTTGAGTTCCTCTTTGGTGGGAACACTGCATTCACAGGCGCTGGCTGCAAGTTCTTGTGGAGGGAGATTGAATCTTTGTGGAGCAGTTTATGATTTTTGCAATTTTCGTGGTATGTGAATAATTCTGGATTATGTTTCTGTTTTCGTTTACATTCGTGTTTTGGAATCATATTGCTATGTCTCATTAACATGCTTGAAGATCCTCTGGACTTGTGAAATTTGTGAAATTAGGTTTGAAATGTGTTGTTGAAATCATACTCTGTTTTTTTAATTTTATCATAGAATTATATTGCTGCATACTGAAATGGATTCCATGTTTGCAAAGCTGTAGTTTTTGTATGTGGTCTACCTAGCAAGGAGGAGGGAGTTTATTCTATGTAATGAAATTTGATTTGAGTTTGTAGCTTTGTTTTTCTGTGCCATGACTTGTAGTCTTGCATTCAGTGTGTAATTTTTGGTGTAAGACTGATTCTATGTTTTGATATGGTGAGACTGCAACTGAGCAAGGTGATATGGATGATACCGCTGTGGATAACTGTATTTCTTCTGCCTTGTGGGGCCATTCTTCTACTCTTCCACTCCTCATTTCTGGACGATCTCATTTCATGATCAACCAATATTTTTTTATTAAGATGCTTGTAATGTTTATCTTGGCATGGGATTTTAGGATTCACAACAAAAACATATATTTTCTTTTTTTTCATAAAGTTTAAAGCACAGACGATGGACTTTTGACACTTTAACGATTGTGAGCTACCCCTCCCCAAGATTTTTTTTTCCAATTTTGATTCACATATTTGCAAGGCTGGTGGGATGCTTTTCTTTCACTTAGAAGTAGAAGCTGTGTTCTTTACTCACTTTGTGGAAGAGTGATTTAGTTGTTTGAAGATGGAAAAGGCATGGCAAGGCTGGACTGAGCTGTGCAATCAGACATGTATATAAATCTCTCAACATTAATGCACCTCTCCATTCCATGCAGTTGCAAATTAGATCTGAGCTAGGATGCTGCCAATATTAGTTATTAAATGCTAATTATTAACCCCTCAAAATAATACACACACAATAGACACAGTATGATTCAGCCTTCCATATACAATAAAAAAATCCTCTTGCTGTGCAGCAATTTTACTTGGATCTTGAGTCCAGATAATCTGTTTGCCAGAATGCTGAAACTGACATTTTTCTGGTAGTAATTAGATTTTATTTAGCATGTCTAATTCAATCCAATTGTCTATGACTTGGCTGCAATAACTACAATCAAACTTAGTTGACATGTTAGGGTTGGAATCATATTGCTATGTGTTATTATATACTCCCTCCGTCCCGGGTTTCTTGAGACGTTTGACCCGGCACGGAGGTTAAGAAAAAGTGATTAAGGAGTTAGTGGGGTTAGATTAGTTAGTTAATTAAACTTTAAAAAAATAGAAATGAAAAATGTAAAAAATGCTCCACTAATTAAAATTCAAATTACAACTAATCATTACATTCTCTTTTGATCAAATCACAAATTTGGAGCCAAATTTTCCACACTATCAGTAACTTGAATTTACACAACAATTCACCACATTAAATACACCCTAAACAAGTGATCTCAGAGCATTTTTCATCATCGATCCTAAAAAAAAAAAAAGAAGGCCGAGAGAAGAGAAGCCATGGAATCAACCCGTGAGCTTTCGGATTCGAAGCGGAATGAGCTCGTCCAATTTCTACTTGAAGGCAGCAAGGATGGTAAGCCTTTAAGGGGAAAGATCACCTCAGCAACCAGCCGTTTTGGAGTCCACCGATCCACCGTTCATCGGATTTGGACTGCTGCAAAAAAACAAAAAGAAGATCAAGGATATATTCAATTGAAAAATCACAAAAAAGGAGTCAAAAAACAAGGGAGTTTAGAGTTGGACCTTGATAGGTTGTCAAGGATGACATATTCAAGTAGGAGTACAATAAGGGGAGTTGCTAGTGGTCTTGGGGTAAGTAAATCATCAGTTGGGAGATGGGTGAAAGAGGGCAGGATTAGGGCACATACGAATGCCATTAAACCAGAGCTGACAGCCTCAAACAAGGTAAGTTGGCTGAAGTTTTGCCTTCAGTCATTACATTTAGATAGAGTCCAAAACAAGATCAAGTTCATGGAAATGCACAACACAGTCCATATAGATGAAAAGTGGTTCTACATGACCAAAACCACACATAGGCATTACTTAGCACCAGGAGAAGAAGACCCTTACAGAAGTTGTAAGAGTAAAAAGTTCATTACCAAGGTTATGTTCATGTCAGCAGTAAGTAGGCCAATAATCACAGATCAAGGGCAGGTAGTATTTGATGGCAAAATAGGCATCTTCCCATTCACATACACAGAACCAGCCAAAAGAAAAAGCAAGAATAGATGTGCAGGGACAATAGTTACAAAGCCAATTGAATCAGTCACAAAAGATGTGATTAGAGATTGTATGATCTCTAAGGTATGATCCTTATTCATTCATCTTCTCAGCTCAACACATCATTGAAGAGGTTTAGGCACATTTATGACCAAATAGGAACAGGATCACTTGCACACAGGCACAAATGGCATAAACCAAAGCACACAGGCACAAATGCATTTACATTCTCAGCTCTAGACATCATTGAATGGGTTTAGGGACATGTAACAGCAATTAGGATCAGGATCACTTGCACACAGGCACAAATGGCATAAACCAAAAGCACACAGGCACAAATGCATTTACATTCTCAGCTCAATACATCATTGAATGGGTTTAGGGACATGTAACAGCAATTAGGATCAGGATCACTTGCACACAAGCACAATTAGCATAAACCAACTGCACACAGGCACAAATGCATTCATCTTCTCAACTCAACACATCATTGAAGAGTTTTATGTAATGACAGATAATACCAGCAATCAAGAGCAAGTGGCCAGAAGGAGCTAGCAAAGAGATATATATCCAGCAAGATAATGCAAGGCCACATGTTCTAGATGATGATGCACAGTTTAGAGAGGTTGCATGCTCACAAGGGTTCAACATCAAACTCAAACAACAGCCCCCCAATTCACCAGATTGCAACATAAATGATTTGGGGTGGTTCAGAGCAATTCAATCCCTTCAGTATGAGAGTGCAAGCAAAACAGTGGATGAACTAGTTCATGCAGTTGAAGATTCATATGCAAAGTTGTCAGCCTCCACATTAAATGATGTGTTCATCACACTACAAGCATGCATGGTAGAGATCATGAAGGTAAGGGGCTCAAATGCATACAAGATACCACACGTGAGCAAAGGAGCACTACGCAGAACCAACTCATTACCACAGACATTGGAAGTGCCAAAAGAACTCATTTTGGAATGCATCAGCTACATCTCAGAGCAGCATAACATCGACATGACATAAATCAGACAGGCATTGAATATATGATGTATAGCAACCTCTATTAGTGTAGTTTTTTGTAATCTACAACTTGCAGCAGCACAAATATGTAATCAACAAATGCAGCAGCATCAAAATGAACATGCATTACATATTTTGCCATATTTAATCGAATTGTTCCACAAAATCCCAACCCAAATCACGACAAACTTCAGAATCAGTCACAATAGGGAGTTCGCTAGCATGAATAGGTAGCATAAAAGAAAAACCGAGATCAGAGATACCAGCCGGGCATGGCAGATCAGGTTCGGGCACGGCCTCAGATCCCACAACCTCATAGACATCGCCTCCTTCAACCCCATAGCTCGTAGCTTCATTCATCGCAGGGGGGTGGCGAAGATCGGAGAATGGAAAGCCCGCAGAAGGGGGTGGGTGAACATCACAGGCCTCAGATCCCAGGGGGGTTTCATGCACCTCGCCTCCTTCGACCGCGTAGCTCCTGGGCTCAGTCATCGCAGCGTAAGGGTGGCGAAGGTCACAGATCGGAAGACCGGCGGCTGGAGGGTGGCGAAGCTCGCAGATCGGATGAACCACAGCAGGGGGTGGCGAAACCCCCCTGCGATTTATCAACGAAGGGGACGAACGGTCGATTAGAGGCGCTCGAGGGTTTATCCAACCCTCAGAGTCAGGCACCGGCGCGCGCGAGGGTAAAGGGTAGGGATTAGGGTTTTCGTCTCCCGTATAGGAGAAATAGGAGATACGGGGTGAGGGGAGGGAGTATCTCGGTCGCGAGGGTTTGCTTCGTCTCCGACGTGGGCTGAACCAGCCGTCGGAGCTTGCCATCGGCGAGAGGGGCGTGAGGGACGAAGAAGACGAAGACGAAGCAAGGCGGCTAGGGTTGAGAAATGAGAAGGGGGGGGATGGGGTGGGGGTATTAGTGGGTGGGGTGGGGTGGGTTTTTTTTATTTTCAGATAATTATGTTTAATCTAAAAAAAAAATTGATTTTTAATGTTTTAATTAAACTTAATTAGAGTGTAATTAAGTTGGTAATTTTTACCCAAAATGGAAACGTTGCAAGTGTCCCGGGACGGCCCAAAAAGGAAAACGTTGCGACTGTCCCGGGACGGAGGGAGTATATATTTATATATATTGCTCTGTATTTCCTGTGAAGTCTTTTTCTGTAAACTATAGTTGACTTCACAAAATCTAGAGTCAAAAGATAACGAAAGATCTCTCCTTGAGATTTCATTAATCCCTTCTTTTTCATTTTTGGCTAGGTGTGGCATAGGGAAGCAGCAAACTTGAGGCAACAATTACAGTATTTGTAAGAAAGTCATAGGTAACACACTAGATGCCTTACATGTAATCTGATTAAAATTCCTCTGAGAGATTTTTAACAGTTAGAAACTAAGTTTTTATTGATAGATGATTTAAAAAAGATAATGCTCTCTCTAGTTATGAGTTATCACAAACAAAGTCAAAATAATTACTTTAAATTATTGTAAGAATTCCAAAATAAAAATTTGTGTTATTAATTGTGGATTGTATTATGCATGGGCTTTTCTTAGGATTTTAAAATTTGCTTATTTTAAGTTAAGAGTTGTCTTTGGTAGAATGTAGGAGAATTATTATTTGGTTAGCAGTTTGCATATACTTCGTGAGATGACTTATTTCAGTGAACAATAATAAAGATATTCACTATTTTTGTTGTGTGATGATTTAAAATTGTTTTCTCACATGACTTGGTTAGCTGCATCACCAAAATTATTTTATTTTTGTAATGAACAATGAAAAATCGTAATTTAGGGTGTAACTAAATTAATTCAAACTAAGTAGTAAATTAAATTTAATTGCATATTACATTTTGATTAATTATATTCTAAAAATAAAATGTTTCCGACATCAATAAAGTAGTGATCAACCACTCCTACTCTTAGTTCTAATAATTGATGTTATATCGTTATTTCTCGTCTGTGTAGGAGTTGTGCTATCGTTATTATGTGAAAATGTGGTTTGTTGATTTTTCAGTTGAAGTATTTTATGATGTACTCATTGCGTAGCGATGTGAAAACTAAAATTTATAATCGCCATTAAAACTACGATTTTTGCTTGTTTTACATTTACGCAATGAGAGTGGTCTCATCAGGTGCTTGTATTTATTAATTAGTAAAATTAAATTGTGTAGTTAGTCACTTTCTTGTTTTGCTTGGATGGTATTTCTTGGATGTAAATAACTGAAATGGTCTCAATTGCATGTTTGTAGTTTGTGGTTGTCGTGTTCATATTGGTTTTGGATTTTAATTTTAATATGTTGTGCTATTAGTATTGACTTCTTGATTTCATGCAGTCCTCTTTCGGAATGTATCACTAGCAAGCTTTGGACCACAGATATGCATGATCGGTTTGAGGCAGATGGAAAGAAGATTTATTGTCACATTTGATGTACTTAGATTACTTTTTATTTGTACTTAGTTTTAACACTACACTATTACCAAACATATGTAATTTTGAGAATTATTAAAATATTATTTTATATTGTTATTATTTGTGCATGGGTAATTTAAATAAATTATTGTATTGTTTTTACAGGATTTACAAAATTAAACAAAAAAAAATAAAAAAATAGAGAAAAGACAACGCAGTTCACCGCGTTGTCTATATGTTAATAGACGACGCGACATATCGCGTTGTCTCTTGTTAATAGACAACGCAGAGAACCGCGTCGTCTATTAATAGATAGACAATGCGGTGAACCGCGTTGTCTATTAGCATTTTCCAAGAGACTATATATAAATAGACAACGCGGAAATTTTGAATAGACTACGCGATTTCCGCGCTATCTATTAGCTTTTTTGTTGTAGTGAAAGGAGTTAATTCCACTTTATTCAGATTTTCCACCAATAGCATTTTATGGGTTTGAATTGTTTGTTTTATTGCATGTTGATCAGATTGGTAGATTTTTTTAGGATCTGTGCTTTCTTTTATTTAAATTACCTTCTACAAGTATTTTCATAAAAACCAAAACCCCCTTAAATTTGGATTTGCCTAAACAAAAGATTGAAAAACTATATTCAGTACATGATTTCCCCTCGTTGAACTATCCCTGTGGGATCGACATTCCTTCGGGTTCTCTATAACTTTATTAGCCCTATGCTATAATCTGTGTGCAGAATTTGCATCGATCACTCCATCGTATTCCGAATCTCCCAATTCAGTCCAGCCAGAAACCTAGCTATTGTCGCATTTTTATCCTCCACTACATTGGCTCGAATCATAACCACTTCCATCTCTTTATAGTACTCATCCACACTCCGGGATCCATGCCTCAAACCCTGCAGCTTGTTATACAGCTCTCGCTAGTAATGATTCGGCACAAAGTGCCATCTCATCCCATGTCTCTATAGGCCTCTCCCTATTCCTCCTCCTATTAGTGACCAACTGATCCCACCACACGAGAGCGTAATCCGAGAACTCTACTGCAACCATCTTTAGTTTCTTCAATTCAGAGTAGTTGTGGCACTCGAACATCATCTCCACCTTTCGCTCCCACTCTAGATACAACTCAGGGTCATTCTTTCTTTGAAAGGACGGAATGTTCATCTTGATTGTCCCCAGATTATTATCATATGAATCTTCCTCGGCATAGTCATCGGCATCCTCTTCATACTAAGGATTATGTCTCCTATACGAGCCTTTGCCATGTCCTCCTTTCCCAGTACTCTTATGACTACCAGCTGAATCCTGTCGAGCCTTTTCTGTCATAGAGATTTCGAGGTTATCCATTCGTTGATGCATGACATTCATCTCACTCTTCAGTAACCTAGTCAACTTGGATTTCATGGCCTCCATCAAGTACTTGACCTGTCCACCACCAACAATCTCATCTCCTTTCAACTCCTCAGAGCCACTTCCTTTAGGCATACCTATACGAAAGGTTAGATAAAAAAAAATAAAAGAACGACCTCACCATCTCACGTACACTCATGTATCACTCAATTATGTCAAACACTCACACTCGTGTATCGCTCGCAGAGTAAATGACTTTTTCAGTCCCTCTATTAATCTCACACACTTTTTCCTTTTACCACTTTTTTCTCTTTTTCGAAAAACTAAAAAATTCTTATAAAATTCCACGGACTTCAATTGGACTAACAAACTGAACGGGAAGACTCTAGACGACTCTAGGAAGGTAAATAATCAAAAACGAAAAAATATTTTTTTCGGAAAAACTTTCGGAGGGAAATAACTACTCGAAAACAAAGGAATTTGGCCAAAAAGCACCTTATGTCATAGCAAAGTGGTGTGTCTTGTAGAGCTCGCCGAGACATTTTTCAAAAGCACAATTAAGCCAAAAACTGACACCGAACGCAAAAGTTACGATAAAAATGGACTTTACCGACGAAAAAGACAAAAAATGCACTAGTAGAAATCAAAAAAATCGGGATTTATGATTTATTTTTACTCCCCCACTTTTTAAATTTTCCCAACACTTTTTTTCGATTTTTTTTACGATTATATTTTTCTCTTCGAACTCTATCTTTTATATTTTGTTTGAATTTTTTTTATTTTCTCCTTTTTTTTATAAAGTAATTACAAAATTGTTTCGTAATTCAATCAAGAAGGAAATACTATGGCCACCAAGGAAGGAAAGGTATGAATAAGGTAAAAAGGTATAGAGGAAAGATTTGACTTAATCTAATATGGTAAGAAAGATAATTCAAATCTGGACACACAAGGAACTCAAAATTTGGAAAATCCTGACACACCAAAATTTCGACCCTATCAATCAAAAGGCATACACACGACATGACAAGAAGGATACGAAACTGACACGCATGAAATAGAACAAAGGACAAGAACCCTAAATAAGCAAGACTCGAATTTTTTTTATAATTTTTTGTCACAAAAGACACAAAAATTGAAGAAAAGGGAGAGGAAGGGTACAACCTGGCTCTAATACAAAAATGATACGACCCTCGCCGGAAGGTTTAGATCGCAGCCTAGGAACTCAAACGGTTCGACTCGGGCACGACGCAAAAGCAAACTTAAATTGAATGATGGAAAGATCCAATACCTTTGGATTCAAAAACCTTCAAGTACCGTAGTCCAAAATAAATGTCCTACGACATAAGAAGCGAATTGATCCAACAACGAAGGATATACGCGAAGACACCACCAATAGATATGACTGTCCGATTGATTAGTCGAAATCAAAACCCCTATTGATGAATAGAATTTTCGAAAAGTTGAGCTTTCAGAAATAAAGGAGAAAATCTCACAAATTTTATTAAACTCAAAACTGAATCAAAATTGTTCCATACAATGCATATTGATAAGTCCGTATTTTCACTAACTTATCAATGAGTTTCTTTGGTGTTTTTTATGTTTTTAGGATAGTTTAGTCGTTTTTACATGCACGATAGGGTTTCTGCACAATAGATGCTTGTGTTGGTATGTTTTGCAGGTTTTTAGATGGAGAAAAGACTAAGGAAAGAAGTGAAGTCCGAGGGTGGAGTCTCGACATCGATCGATGCAAACCCACATCGATCGAAGTCGAGAGAGGCAAGCTCATGGCATGCAAAGTTCTACTTCAATCGACGCAGACCCGCGTCGATCGAAGTCGAAGGCATCTGAGGCTTGGCAAAGAATTTCACCACGATTGACGCACAGGTCGAACCGAAGATCCACGTCGATCGACATGAGTCCACATCGGTCGACGCCGACACTTGGATGAATTTTTTCTTATTTTCTGAGATAGATTCATATCTTATCTCCTAAGCCTGACAAGATACACCCAAGGCAACTATAAAGGACCCTCTCTTAGTCGAAAATTCTGGGGAAGATTGGAGATTTTATTAGAGTAAAATATATTAGCAGCAGTTTTAAGTTTTGAAGTTTTTTTCTGCATTTGGATTGAATTGTGGCAACAACTCAGGATTATTCCGGATTCAGTTTTATTTTATGCAAGACTATTTCAGGTTTTACTTTTCCGTGTTAACTATGATTATGTCCATGCGTAGGTAAATTCTCTATAGATTCTAGGGTTTCGAATATTATGCCCTTTGTATAATTGAATTTGATTAACTGCCTTTCTGATTCGTAGTTTATGAAAACTAGAACTTATTTCAATCTTGATTTACTGGCCATAGATTAGGATTAAACTAGTTGAAATTTAGAGACTGAAAAGGTGATAAATTTCAATGAAATATAATACAAACTGATTTTCTTGTCTGAAAAGAGAGAAACAATTGTAGGAATAAATCTGTAGAACTGTTCGGAGTTAATTATATTTTCTTGAGACTGAAAAGGTAGAGGAAATTAATTAATCAACTTTGTGAATTATCTTTACCAAAAGTCCATAATATTTTTCCGATGTTCCACTACGAAGAAGAATGGAAATTGGCTGTTGATTGGTGCAGGATTACATATATGGCATAATAGGTAGAAAACCCTAGGATCTATGCTCATTATATTTGAAATCCAAAATCTTTCATAGCTCAATATTTTTTCTTTCGTTTTATCGCAGTTTAATATTTCGCAAACAAAACCTTACTTTCTACTTCCTAACCAGTTTTCCAAAAACATTCGAATTAGTACTTAGGGTTTATTCGTTACTCTAATCCTCTGGGTTCGATAATTTTATTTGCCGATGTATTATTAGCTTTGCTAAGTCGCTGAGTGAAATAATTCTAACGATCAAATTTTGGCGTCGTTGTCGGGGATTATATAGAATTAAGCCTTACTATTTATTATGTGCTTGGAATTTAGATTTAGGCTGTAAATTTTGCAATTTCAAGTTTATTTTGTATTTTTCAAAATTTTCCCTCGACTTCGATTGACGCCTTCCTGCGTCGATCGAAGTCGACCTTAATTCCTAGAAATTCATTTTTGTTTTTAATTTTTAATTTTTTTTCTTTGTTTCCCTCACTATCTCTTTTGCTGTTCAGGTAGTGCATGAGTACACGAGAAAAAGGAAAGGACATGTTAGATTACAACCCAGAAATTGAAGCTACTTGCCGAAAGAACCGACGGAAGAAACAGGAACAAGCAAGCTCGAGTATTCAACCAATGGCTGAAATAATACAACCAGGGGATCCACCGCCTCCACCAGTAATGAACCAGGAAGAGCAAGCTGTGCTTCTCCAAGAAGTTCAAGCCATGAGGGCACAAATCCAACAGCTGAATCTGGAGAGAAACCTCGAGAGGAACAACCAGAACAATAGGAATCTTTGCCGCAATCCACTATTTGAAGATAACCCTAATAATGGAGAGGATGATGACCAGGATCAGCCAGATGAATCTGATGATGAGGAAGAAGAATTGGCCATGCAGAACCGATATAAGCCCTAGTTCAAGGAGATAATCTTCAGAATTAGCATCAACGCCAATAACTTCGAACTAAAGACCGGATTGGTGCAAATGGTGCAGCAGAATCAATTCGGAGGAAGAGCAACTGAGGATCCCTTTGCACATCTGGATAAGTTTCTTATACTCTGCAACACTGTCAAGATTGGAGGGGTCAGCAAGAGTGCCCTCCGAATGCGTCTGTTCGCATTCTCTCTGCGGGATAAGGCACAATCTTGGTTTACTGCATTGGACAAGGGAAGTATCAGTACATGGATGGAACTAAGGGATGAATTCCTAGAAAACTTCTTTCCTCTAAATGTCATCAGACAGAGAAGAAATGAAATCATCCGATTCGCTCAAAGACCCGATGAAAGCTTCTATGAGACATGGGAGCGTTACAGAGAACTACTGAGATCTTGCCCAGGACATGGTTTCCCTCTTGGAGAACAGGTTGAAGCATTCTACGAGGGACTCAATGAAAAGACCGTTGAGTTGGTGGACACCACATTGGGAGATAGCATCATGACGAAAAGCGGAAAGAAGGCCATGGCATTCTTCCAAAGGATGGCCGAAAACACTCAACGATGGTCCTCGGGTCGAATCGGCCTGTGAAAGCGGTCGAGAAAGTGGTGGAGAAAGTTGCCGAACAACCTGATTTGGCAACCGAGCAAAAGAAACTAAGGGAAGATTTCGCTGCACTGAAACAGGAGAAAACAGTTGCTGCAATAGAGCCAGTGCAAGCTCCGTCTGAGGGGGATTATGCCGATGTAAATTTCATTCAAAGGGGTGGTTACCAAAACAACTACCGTGAAGGATATCAGCAGCACAACCAACAGCACAACCATCCCTACACTTATAATCACGTGAGGAACCACCCTAGATTTTCCTACGCGAACCCCCAAGCTGTGGAGCAGCCACCACCTAGATTTGCAGTACAAGATGGAGAAGTGGTGGAGAAAAAGAAGCCGAATCTCGAGGAGATTTTGGTAAAGTTCATGCAGGGGTCCACTAATAAAGTAACCAAGCTGGAACAAGGCATCTCGGGCATGAATACGAAAGTGGATCAAATGCAGAAGCATGTGCAGATCATAGAAACACAAGTCAATCAGATCGCTGATGCACTTGGAACCCAAACCAAGCCCGGACGTCTTCCAAGCAACACTCATGTCAACCCCAAGAATCAAAATCAAAGGAACCAGGTGAATGCCATCACATTGAGAGGGGTTAAGTCTTATTACGGGCCAAAACATCCAGATGCGGGTCCACCGGAGACCGACGAGGGCGAAAAGGAAGGGGAGGACGCTGAAGCACCCTCGACTTCGATCGACACCGAGCACGTCGATCGAGTCGATCGAAGTTGAGCTTCGGTGCAGACAAAACAAGTGGTCCCAAATCGAACGATGCAGGGCCACCTCAGTCGAATTCAATGGTTCTACCACCTCCGAAGAAATCGCGGATGCCATACCCTCAACGATTTGTAAAGACCAAGATGCAAGAACGATATGCACGCTTCCTTGAGAACATGAAGAAGGTGCACATCAACATTCCATTGGTCGAAGCACTGCAGGAGATGCCCGGGTACATCATATTTCTAAAGGACATGGTCTTTCAGAAACGACCATTCTTGGAGCACGAAACTGTAAATCTTTTTTAGGAATGCAGTGTGGTGATTCAAAGGAAGATGCCCCTGAAAAGAGAAGACCCAGGTTCCTTCACCATCTCTTGCATCATTGGAGGAGAAACTTTTGAAAAAGTTCTTTGCGGCTCGGGAGCATCCATCAACTTGATGCCGCTGTCAATCTTCAAGAGACTTGCCATCGGAAGCATCAAGCCTACCACCATATCACTGCAAATGGCGGATCGTTCGTCTCCTGTCCAAGGGGAATCGTGGAGGATGTGCTGGTTAAAGTCAAGGATTTCATCATACTTGCCGACTTTGTGGTCTTAGACATGGAAGAGGACCACAACATTCCTCTGATTTTAGGAAGACCCTTCCTGAAGACTGGGGGAGCTCTGATAGATATCCGAGATGGGAAACAAACATTTCGTGTTAATGACGAATCTATCACGTTCTCTATCTACAAGTTGATGCAAAAACACAACGACGGGAGTTATGAGGGGAGTGCCACATGATTACCTGTTTTGATCCAATGATCTCCTCACCTTTCTCTTCTCTTAAATTCACTCCGGATTATTTAGAGAACTGTTTACGACATTCACTGTTTTCTTTTTCAGATTTGGATGTGGCTGAGGACGAATTGGTTGATGTAGTCATGGAGCTAGACGTGCGAGAAGAAGTCCCAAAGTCTTTGAAAGATAAGAGGGAGAAGTTACCACCTAGATATCGAAAAATCACCAAGGAAACTCAAGGGAAAGCCTCAACTTAGAACGACGCGCAGCGCACGTCAAACAAACGGCAAGAAATTGTCGCATTGATCGACGTCAACTCTGTGTCGATCGAAGTCGACACGAATGAGGTGAAAATTGATGAGACGAGACTTGGGAAAGGGAACTTGACATTCATGTCGATCGACGTCGACTTGGCATCGGTCGAAGTTGATGGGAATTTCACGAGCTCTAGCTCTGATACGCCTATCCTGGACCTCAAACCTCTACCCGAGTGCCTCAGGTATGCATATTTAGGTTTGAATAACACTTATCCAGTTATCGTGTCTTCTTCTTTGACACAGGTTGAGCTAGAAAAAATATTGAGGGTCTTGAGGAAATACAAAACCGCGATTGATTGGACCATTGGAGATATCAAAGGAATTAGCCCTTCCTTGTGTATGCAAAAGATCATAATGGAAGAGAATGCGCAACCAAAGAGATAGGCACAGCGAAGACTGAACCCTATCATGTAAGAGGCCGTGAAGAAGGAAGTTCTGAAACTCCTAGACCACGGCATGATCTACCCTATCTCTGATAGCAAATGGGTGAGCCCCACTCAAGTGGTAGCAAAGAAAAGGGGAATGCAAATTGTGAAGGGGGATGATGGAGAAGAGATAGCGACACGGCCCGTCACAGGTTGGCGATTCTGTATCGACTACCAAGTTCTCAACAACGCCACTTGCAAGGACCACTTCCCATTTCCTTTCACCAATCAAATGCCGAGGTCGCGGCGTACAACCAATTTCTCCAGGCCGACATTCAGCAATCAAGGTACCCATGCCCGGACACCATGACAGCTCTTGGGATTGGGGCTGATGTTGAGGCTCTACTCCGATGGAGGAAGTGGATGACAGCTCAGTGTAGGATCCGAATCTACGAATAACAACATGAGTTGTTATTTAATTCGCAGGACCATTCTTAGGATATCAAAAACAAATTTAATTAAATAAACCATGTCACCCTATTCATACGTCTACAATAATGAATTACATAGGGTGAATTGAAGAGAATACCTGATCTTCAATCGTTTGATCTATAGATCTAGATCGGTGGAAAAATGATGAAGTTAAATCTGAAGCGGAATGGAACCCTTCTTGATTGTGTTCCTACAGATTTGATCTTCTTATTTATTCCCTTGCTCCTTGGAAATCAGGTGAGGATTATCTACCAAGTTGAATCAGGAATCCGGAGGATTTGATCAGAAAAACCCTCCTCCTAGATGGCCTCCGATCTCTCTCTAAAAACCCAATATTCTGATTTGAATATTAAATTGTATACTGTGGTGGCTTAATCTGATCTAAGAGAGAAATCCTTTATATAGTGTTAGGATTTTGAGAAACCCTAACCCTAATAGGCTTGAGGAGTTTGTGGGCCAGACCAGGGATCAAATGCAAATAATAAAGTGGGCCCTCTTTATTAATTAATCCTTCCTTGTTCAACCCAGAACATAATTAATTAATAAAACATTGTATTAACCTACACCAAGGTAACAATGTTGACTCGCCCCTTGATTACCATGTTATTAGGAACATGTTGCATTAAACTAACATGATCCACATATATAAGGTTTTAGACATTCATTAATTAATTTGTCTTATGACAATCAACCACAATTAATTAATATCTCATTTCCTGATTAATACCACTCACTCCTTTTCTCTTATGCTTGAATAAATCATTCAGCCTACAGGACTTAGCATAAAGAACCTTGTGAGCTCATCAGGGAATGTCACCATCCTCAAACGGATATGCTTACCTATACATCCAGCCTAAGCAGACCCCTGATAAGCTCATTATTTCACTCACTCATCTATATTATTTTCCTACTATTTTATGTAGATTTATTGAGTTTATATATATATTTTATGCATGATGTCAATATTAGGTGGTTTTAGGTGTGTTTTGATGTTTATGCAGGTTTTTAAGCCTAAACTCACGAGAAAACCGTTCCGAAAGCAGTGACGTGTAAGAGTAGCAATGAAGAGTTTTTCCACAGGAGGAATTCGAGCTATTGGTGCATGGAAATGGATGATGCTTTGAGTTAGCTCTCCAACGCAACTGGAATCGGGTGAATCGGAGTTCGGAAGAGGAAGTTATGACCAAAACCGTGAGACCGCACAGACGAGGCAAAGAAGGCACAGTGCTCGACGAGGGGAAAAGGAAGATCGATGGAAGCAAAGGCCGCGTCGATCGCTGCCAATGCTCATCGATCGATGAAGATGTTTCAGGAGCAGCGATCGATGCCAGACTGCCACGATCGACGTGGACCTCCTGGCGCGGGAAATTGGCTGAATTCGAGATTTTTCATATCTTTAGCCCTAGATTTGATTTGATATACCTCCACCTCTATATATAACTTTGTAAATTCGATTTTTCAGAAGCCTCATTCAATCCCCAATCATTCCTCATTCCAGATTTCAGATTTTAGAGATTCCAAGAGTTTTTAGGTTTATGCACTACAAAAAAATTGCGAATTTGCGACCGATTTGCGACAAAAAAAAAAGGGTCGCGATTTTGCGACCGACTAACAACGGAATTGCGACCGAATAGAAATTTTAAATTTTGCGACAGAATTGCGACCGGATATTACCGATTTTTCCGTTGCTAAATTTTGCGACCGAAAATTCGGTCGCAAATCGGTCGCAAAATTCCTTTTTTTTAAAATATGTATATTTTTTAGTACGTATAAAGAATGAGATTATTGTTTGGTTCAGTAGTAATGCGCGCGGGAGGTGCCGAGTTCGAACCTCTTGGATGCAAGCCACCAGATTTGATGGTTGGACCGGCCGGTTCAAGATGGTTGGACCGGCCAGTTCAAAACTGGTTCAAAAAAATTTAAAAAATTTTTTTTTTGAAGGAAATTTATTTGCGACCGATTTGCGACCGAACGGATTCAATTTTCGGTCGCAATTTTTTTTGCGACCAAGGTTTTTGCGACGGACGAAATCGGTCGCAAATCGGTCGCAAAACAGCAGTTTGCAACCGATTTTTCGGTCGCAAAAACGCGAATTTCTGGTAGTGATGTTTGAAGACATATTTTTGTGGGAAGACATTCAGACCCAAATTTTTATGCAATTCAGGTTTTATCATTCTATGATGAATATTACTTTGAATATGTGTAACTAATCTCTTCCTCAGATTCTAGGGTTTCGAATTATCAATATATACATGTTTGATTAATTGAATTATTTTCCCTTTCCCTTCGTAGTTTGTGAAATCTGTGCTTATTCATAATCTTGATTTGCTGATCACATCTTAGGATTATCTAGTTGATTACTTGAGACGTAACTGTGATAGTTTTCAATGGAAAGAGATTTTCACAATATAATCTGATTTCTTGTCGTAACTGAAGGAGATTGATTGTAGGAATAAATCTGTAGATCTTTGTGTTGGGATTCTATACTGAAAGCATATATGATTAAGTGTTTCGTACACTGGTATTCATGTATGTATCCGCAACAATGCTCGCTGTCTGATAGAACAATCATACGACGAACTATAATATCCTATTATCTCGCCGATAGGGATGGCCATGTGGTGTGACCACAGCAGGATCATATGGCTCGTTTGACCTAGCGAGATATAAACAGTATCACAGCTGAGACGGTCCCTGGATAGGCTGTCGGTTTAAGCTGTGGCACATCAGTTCATAAGTGGGCTTATCCTGGCTACTTGATGTGTCGGTACATATTTATGTATTGATGGGATCAACAGTGGGATGCGCCGTTCTCATTGACATATGAACGAGCCAGATCTCTAACATACTTTCTGTGATCTTAAATCGTACTGAAGGATAAGGGGCACACATAGATTGACCGCACTTTGATTTACCATGGTGGCGGGTCTTACATGTACCCTTATACCCGTATTTTGGGTGTTGGCAATTTGTGTGGGGTCTGCTTAGTCTGGATGTATGGTAACATATCCGTTCAGGATGGTGACATTCCCTGATGAGCTCACAAAGGTTCATTATGCTAAACCCTGCAGGTTGAATTATTTAATTCAGGCATAAGTGATAAAAGGTGAGTGGTGTTATTCAGGAAATAAGAAATTAATTAATTGTGGCTGATTGTCATAAGCCAAATTAATTAATGAATGTCTGAAACCTTAAATATGTGGATCAAGTTAGTTTGGTGCAACCCGTTCCTAATAACGTGGTAATAAAGGGGCGAGTCAGTATTGTTACCGTGGTGAAGGTTAAAACAATACTTTATTAATTAATTAATGTTCTAGGTTGGACATGAGAGAATTAATTAATAAAAGAGGGCCCACTTTATTATTTGCATCTGATCCCTGGTCTGGCCCATTAACTGCTCTCAGCCCATTAGGGTTAGGGTTTCATAAACCCTGACACTATATAAACCCCTCCTCTCTAGTCAGATCATACACGCACAAGTGTGAGTCGTCATTCTTTCAGTTGTCGACTGGAGTGTTGAAAAACTAGGGTTTTCACACTGAAACAAGAGAGAGGGCGGCGGCGGCTGGATCCAGAGGGAGGAGATTGATCGACTTCTCCGGAGCTCGGATCTAACTTGGTAGAATAATCCTCACCAGATTTCCAAGGAGCAAGGGACACAGATCAGAAGATCAGATCTGTAGGAACAAGAAGAAGGATTCGAAGGTTGTTCCATATTCAGCTACAGATCTGAATAGGGTTTCACCGTTATCATTCTCCGATCTGTCCTGTGGATCAAACGGTGAAACAAGGTACAATCTCTAATCCATCCTATGCAATTTAATTTGTAGGAGCATGCATAGGCTTTCGCATGGTTTATTTAATCGAATTTTATTCCTGGTATCCTAAGAACGATCCTTGGCAAATGTTTAATTAATGGCAATTAATATTGCCCGTCGTAGACTCAAACCCTATAACTGGTATCAGAACAAGGTTTCAGCCATAGTCCACCACCACTCACAGCCGCCGGCGGCGAGGACCTGCGTCGGCGGCGACCACAGCGGCAGAGGGCGGCGGCGACGCGCTCAGCGTGTGGCTGGGCCGCGTCCAGATCTGCCGGCTGCTGCTGCTCGCGTCCGGGCGAGATCCACGGCGTAGGTGGGAGTGGCGGCGACGTGCAGCAGCCCTGTGTTGCGTGTCGCTGGGCTGCGCTCTCGTCGGCCTTCCGACTGGATCTCCCCTCGCTCTCTCAGTCGCCTCTCATGGCGACGACGATGTTGGCACAGACGGAGGTCTGCGCGCGGCGAAGGAGCAGCGTGACGATGGTGGTTACAGCGGCTGCGGCTGCCCCTGGATCCGAGGCTGACGGCGGCCGGTCTGGTGGGCTGCACGGCTGTTGTCGACAGCGGACGGCGATGGTGGTGGATGAAGCAGGCGGCGGCTGCTTCTATTGCTGCAGCGTCTGTTTTCTCCGGCGAAGCTGAGCGGATGGAGGTGGTGGCAGGCGACGGTGGCTGGAGGTGGGCTGTGTGCAAAATTCGGCCGCAGGCGGTGGCCGGAAAGGCGGCCGGCGGCGCTGAGAGGTAGGCGGCTGAACCCTAGCGGCTAGGGTTTGGGCTGCTCGGGTCGGGTGGCCCGGAGGTGGCCCGAACTGCTGACAATTAGGGTTTGCTGGAAATTAGGGTTTGGCACATGTTTTGGGCCTGAAACCCTAATTCAAAGCCCAGCTGCTGTATTTTATTCCAGCCCAAGTTGCAGATTTCAAATAAAAGAGTAGGAGCCCAGTTTGAAGATCTGTATTGAAATAAAAGCCTTGTAATAGATAGGTTTAATTTTATCGCATCTGAGGGGCCACGAGAAATTTTATTTGTTTATTTAATTATTTCTCGTTATGATGTGATTTATTATGTGCGCACTAGTAAATAATAGGAAAGCATGCTTATTTGCTTTAATTATTTACTTTCATAAGCATGTTATAATTTCTTAAATTATTGAGCATGTCTTATGTGATTTATTTTATGTTTTAAATTGTGTCTATAAATTCCAAGAATCATATTAATTTATGATGGAATTTTGGGTGACATAATTTATGGCAACATAAAAATAATGTGTGCGCATGAAACCTTTAGAATCAAAAATACTAAGCTGGATTTTGGTTCTTTTCTAACCAAGATCATTAGACCTCCACAAATACAACCTCTCATTGGAGGTGGGGTGCCTCGAAGCGTAAACGGTCTACTCGGGTAGCTTACGTTAGAGTTTCCTCATCAAGATCCAATGCGATGAGGTTTCCAAATAAAACACTTATTACAAAATGGGACATAAGATGTCCAGCCTCAGATCTTCAGTCCAAGAGCACGAACGTGTTCCTCATAGATCTTCTGAGGCAAGCCTTTTGTAAATGGATCAGCTAGATTCTCTTACGTATCTATCTTTTGGACTAGCACATCGCCTCTTGCCATGGTTTCTCGTATGATGTGGTATTTTCTCTCAATGTGTTTTGAGGCCTTGTGAGTTCTGGGTTCCTTTGAGTTTGCCACTGCACCATCATTATCACAGTATACTATGATTGTCTTAGGCAAGCTCGGAACAATATCCAACTCCAGGAGGAAATTCCGGAACCATACAGCTTCCTTTGCTGCCTCTGAAGATGCAAATAGTCAGCTTCCATGGTGGAGTCTGCGATTCACTTCTGCTTCGCACTCCTCCAAGATACAGCTCCTCCTCCCAAGGTAAACACATATCCAGAGGTCGATCTCTTCTCATATAGATCCGCCTAGAAATCTGAATCCGTGTACCCAACAGGACACAAGTTCTCACACTGATATACAAGACATAAGTCTCGTGTTTTCCTCAGATATTTGAGAATGTGTTTCACCGCACTCCAATGCGCCTGCCCAGGATTGGACTAATATCTTGCTGCCATGCCAACAACATAGCAGATATCAGGCCTCGTGCAAAGCATAGTATACTTGAGACTTCCCACTGCCGAAGCATATGGTACTAAAGGCATCTCATTCTTCTCTTTCTCTGTCACAGGACACTGTGACTTTGAAAGACGTATTCCATGACAGTAAGGCAAGAAGCCTTTCTTGGAATTCTGCATGCTAAAATGAGCCAACACAGTATCAATGTAAGAACCCTGAGATAAGCTCAACATCCATTTCTTACGATTATGTAGAACTTTGATCCCAAAGATGTAACCAGCATTACCCAGATCTTTCATCTGAAACTGCTCGGATAACCAACCTTTTATGCCTGACAACACCTCCACATTGTCTCCAAATAGGAGAATGTCATCTACATAAAGTGCAAGAAAAACCACACTCCCACTGACACATAAACGGTACACACAACTTTCATTTTCGCATTGTGCAAATCCATAGGATTTGATCACATCATCGAAACGTTTGTTCCATGACCTTGAAACTTGCTTAAGTCCATATATTGACTTCTTGAGCTTCCAAACAAAATGCTCTTGATCCTTCTGCGCATACCCTTCTGGTTGTTCCATGTAGATGTCACGACCTTCTTCAAGGTACCCGTTTAAGAACGCGGTTTTGACATCCATCTGCCAGATTTCAAAATCCATATGTGCTTCTATGGACAGAAGTATCCGAATGGATTTCAACATAGCAACTGGTGAGAATGTTTCATCATAGTCAATACCTTCCTTCTGACTATAACCTTTTGCCACCAGCCTGGCCTTAAATGTCGTTATGTTACCATTCGAATCTTTCTTTTTCTTGTATACCCACTTACTACCTATGGCTCGAAAACCTTCAGGCAGCAAGGATTTCTGGTACACATCCATAGCTGTAATCGATTCTATTTCAGAATTCATGGCCTTTCACCACTGATCAGCATCCTTGTCTCTCATAGCTTTGTCGTATGTCCATGGGTCGGTATCATTCAGTCCGTTTTCAGGGATTAAGTCAGAAGACTCTCCTACGAACATATACCACTCAGGTTGCCGAGGCAACTTCCCACTACGACGAGGCCCCTTTAATGTGTCTGTGTTTGGTGCAATCACTTGTGATTCACCATCTTGCATAGGCGGTCGTGCACCTGGTTCCATACCCAATTCAGGTATACTCAGGTTGCCACGAGGTTCTCCTGATGGATTTGAATTGTTCTCTTCAATTTCTTGAAGTACAATCTCGCTCTTGGTCTTGTGGTTTCTTATGAATTCATCTTCCAGAATTCTTGTGTTGGTACTCACAACGACTTTCTGATCTTCTGGATCATAAAAGAAACCACCGTTTGTTTGCCTAGGATAGCCCACAAACAGCATTAACTTGGATCTTCCTTCCAATTTGTCAGCTTCCTTATTCAGCACGTATGCTGGACAACCCCATATTTTCAACCTAGATAAACCAGGTTATCGCCCATACTAGAGCTCTATAGGAGTTTTAGGAACTAACTTGGAAGGAACCATTCTAAGTAAGTATGCTGCTGTTTCTAGCGCATATCCCCAAAAGGAAATAGGTAAGCTGGCATAGCTCATCATTGATCTAACCATTTCCAACAGAGTTCTGTTTCTTCTCTCTGCTACATCATTCTGCTGAGGGGTGCCAGGTGCGGTCCACTGGGAAGTAATCCCTTGATCCGCAAGATACTGGAGAAACTCATTGCTGAGGTACTCCCCACCACGATCAGATCGCAGTGTCTTTATGGTTTTGTTCAACTTCTTCTCTACCTCAGCCTTGAATTCCTTGAATTTCTCAATGCATTCAGACTTGTAGTGAAGTAAATAAACAAATCCATATCTAGACTAGTCATCTATAAAGGTGACAAAGTATATGTGCCCACCACGGGCTTGCGTTGACATAGGTCCACACAGATCAGAGTGGATGAGGTCCAACAAGTCATTCGCTCGAGACTCACTTGCCTTAAAAGGTCTGGTCGTCATCTTCCCCTCTATACAAGATTCACAAACTCTATGTGGAACTACTTGGATTGGATTCATAATTCCACAATCAACGAGTTTCTTGATTCTTTTAAGATTGATATGACCAAGTCTCAAGTGCCAAAGATATGTTATATTCTCACTTCAAGAAAACTTTCGTTTCCGTTGATTAGACAAATTGTATGCCTCTGTCACTATTGGTTTGTTTGGGCATGTAATAACATAAAGAGAATCTTTCAGTAACCCATGACAGATAACAACGTTATTTCTCATGATAGAAACATTTCTATCAAAAATAACAGAAAATCCATCATCAAACAATTTGGAAACTGAAATCAAGTTTCGCCGAAAAGCCGGCACAAACAAAACATCTCTTAAAATTAAAACATTATTCCCAAAACGTAAAGTAACATCTCCAATTGCTGCAGCAGAGACCTTAGCAGCATTTCCCATGGAGATGGTAACCTCGCCATCTTCAAACTCTCTAGTCAGCTAGCAAACATGATCAGTAGCTCCAGTATCCACTATCCACGAATGGACAGAAACCGATGCTAAACATGTTTCAATGACTAGTGCAGAAGATGACGTACCGAGTCCCTTGGTGACAAACACCGAACATCTTACTTTACAGTGACCTTTCCTTTTACATGTAGTACAGACTTTTCTCTTGTAAACTTTGCCTCCAAATCTTTCTATATGAACATCACTAGTCGATTCCTTCATGCTCACATCCTCTACACTCAAAAGTGGAAAGTGATAGTCAAGCACAACAGCAGACAAGGAGTCATTGATCTCTTGAGCAGCCTCCAAGAAACTGATCAATTGATCCAGAGTGAACACCTTGTCTTCGACTATGGAAGTGAAGTCATAGAAAGATTCTGGAAGGGAGTCGTGTATGACATCAGTGAATAACTGATCATTCATATTTCCACCATGTAAGATATAGAATCTTCTGAGGTGATCCATGTGTAGCACATGCTCCCTAACATTACCACCTTGTGCCATCTTACAGTTCACAATTCTCATTATAAACTCGGCACTGGCAGTCTGTCCAAGCTTACCGCTAGCAGAGGAGAAGGAGAGAGGATGATGACATTGGTCCGTCCGACCAGTCCTGAGGTATCGTTTTTCTTTTTCATATCTAACTTGCAAACTTTTTCACTCTTCCAAGTGAAATAAATTAGGGGGGATGAGGACTTGAAAAAGGAAAACGTTTTATTCGCTTTGTTTAATTTTGTTATTACATTTTTGTGTTTTTGTTGCATTTAGAATTTAGGAGCATCCTTGTTTTTTTGCTTCAATGTGAACAATTGCTCTCTGCAAGGCTTTTCACTCGATTAAGTATTTTGAATTCTTGATTTGTGGTGCTAGTCGATATGATTAGTCTAGACAATTGTTTTAAGGAGCTTTGAACATAGGACAGTCGGAACGAATTGATTATGCTGGTGAAAGTAAAACTTGTTTATCCCTTGAATGAGAATGATTGAGTTGGAATTGATTTTTCGTGGATTATGATTGAATTTATGTGTGATAGAGCAGCCCATGATAGGAATTGATAACTCGAGAAATTGATCTTTGAAGCATAAATCATGCATGATAGACTAAGTTTGAATTGGATGATTGTGAAGAGAAGCAAAAAAAAAATTGAACCTTGTTTGAGAGTTTGACCCTTACTTTATTCGTTTAATGTGGGACAAAGTGTTAGCAATAAACTTCTAGAATTTGACGAATTTCTCTCTCAAGATTGCATTGAGTGTAGTAATAGGAGAAAATAATCATAGGCATGTTCTTTCAATGCCACTATCCATACACTAACTCTGAAATCTCCACTTGTAGCCTATTTTGAGCCTTGAATTCTTTCTTGTTTAGAATGGGGGAATGAATGGAAGGAATTTTGGTGGGAATATTGGATAAGTTGAAAAATTGTGGGGAGAACATGAACAATGTAATTTGTTGTTGGGAACAAAATTGTGAAGTCCCATGAGCGTGAATGATTAGGGATCCCATGAGGAGAATAGAAATTTGTATGAACAAGGAGTCAAACAATGAAAAAAATGATGTAAGTTCATAGGAAATCTGAAATATAAAGGGGACCCTCGAAAAAAATTTAGAATTTGTATGAAGGAAGTTGAATTCGCAAAGAGCATGTTGAGTTAGGTCATAGATCATTGAAATGAATAGAGTCACTTAGCCAAAAATGCCCTATCTTTAGTGGTGGCCATTTGGAACCGGAACCGCCGGAACCGGCCCTGAACCGGCCCGGCGGTTCACGGTTCCGAACTGGAACCGTCCAAAATGGTTCGGAACCGGAACCATAACCGTTTTTGGACGGGCCGGTTCAGGTTCAAGAAAAGCCCGAACCGGAACCGGTGGTTTCTGTTCCGAACCGGCGGTTTCGGTTCCGAACCGTTGAAAATATTTTTGAAAATTCAAAAATCGACGAATCAGAGAGCGCCACGTGTCCCTGAAAAAATAAAAATATAAAAAAAAAATATTTTTCGAACCGCCGGTTTCGAACCTGAACCGTGTCGAACCGGAACCGTAACCTTCTACCCACGGGCCGGTTCCGGTTCCATTTTTCCAGAACCGTAGAACCGGCGGTTCCGAACCGGAACCGGCCCGTGGCCACCACTACCTATCTTCTTGGTCAGCCATATTACAACCAAACAAAGACCTATTTGATTCCCCAAAAAGCTACACTATACAGTAGTGGAGAGATGAGAAATTCGTCAAACCTATGGTAAGTTGAGTGATCACTAAAATTATTTAACAGTGACTTAGCAAAGCTAATAATATAGTGGCAAATAAAATTATCGTATCCCAGGGGAAAGAAGTAACGAAAAACCTTAAGTACTAAATCAAAAGTTCTCAAAATACTGGTTAGGAAAAATCAAATTTTGGGTTTTGTTGTTTCGAAAATCGTAATGCTTGCAAATTAAAATCAAACAGAAAATAAAATACTTTTGATGAAACGATTATGAGAAGTACAGATTCCAGGGATATCTACCTATCAAGTATGACATGGATGAATGAATTGATTAATTCCCAATTTAATTCCTCTTCATAGTGAAACATCAGAAAAAGTATTATGAACTTCTTTGTTGGACAATTCATTAAGTAGATTAATTAATTACCTATCTCCGCTCGGTCTCAAGATGAATTAATTAACTTCATAATTCTACAGATCTATTCCTATAGCTTATCTCCTTCAGTTATGACAAGAAATCAAATTATATTGTGAAAATCTCTTTCCATTGAAAACCATTACAATTACGTCTCAAGTAATCAACTAATTTATCATAAGATGTGGCCAACAAACTCAAGATTATGAATAAACACAGATTTTACAAACTACGAAGGGAAAGGGAAAATAATTCAATTAATCAAACATGCATACAATGATAGTTTGAAACCCTAGAATCTGAAGAGAGATTTAGCTACACATATTCATAGTAATATTCATCATCAAAAAATAAAACCTGAATTGCATAAAAACTTGGGTCTGAATGTCTTCCCACAAAATTCTGTCTTCAAACATAAACTCTAAAACTCTTAGAAATCTCTAAATTCTTCAACTCTAAAATCTCTTAATTGCTATATTGATTTCCACCCTTAAATTTAAATTTTACATGGCTATTTATAATAATGAAAGATGTATCAAACAGCATCTAGGATTAGATATGTCTCTATCTTCAAATCAGGTTCAGATTAGGAAATCCCGCAGTCGCGTCGATCGTTGGAGATCAGCGTCGATCGACGCTCTTGAAACACCCTTGTCGATCGATGCACACCTTGCATCGATCGACGTGAACTTTGCTTCGGTCGATCTCTCCTTCCTCTCGTCGATCGATCCATCCAGATGTCTGCATCGATCGACGTGCCCTGGCATCGATCGACGTAGACCTGGAACTTCGAGCACTTTTCCGATTCTTTCCTGTTTTCGACTAAAAACCTGCATGATTCATCAAACATGATATTACGAGCACAAAAGCCAATCCAAAAGACACTAAAAACAGTCTGAACATCACTCAATCAGTCAAAGAACAACTAGATAAGTTGGTAAAAACACTATCTTATCAACTCCCCCAAACGTAAACCATTGATTGTCCTCGATCCATTCACATAAAAGAAATCGAATCAAATGCATATACAAGTGTGCAATGCCTCACAAGCTTCTTTTGCAATCTAAGTATCACTGTTCACATAAATCATGCAATCCAAACAAATTATCATTGTTAAATTATTGAGGAGGAACCTCACCGGGCAGTGTTTGCACTCATCGCTCAATCAAGTAAAGGGTTTGTGACTCACTCATTCAAGGTTTTAGTTTACCTCACCATAGGTTTGACAAATTTCTCATCTCTCCACTGCTTGTTAGTTTGGCTTTTCAGGGAATCAGAAAGGTCTTAATTTGGTTGTAATGTGGCTTACCTAAAAGGTGGGATATTTTTTGCTAAGTGACTCAAAATATTGCAATTAAACCCAAAGGCCTTAGCATATCATAACCACATACTTTTTTTCTCATCTCATGCACAATCTTGTTCCTTCCTTTTCATAATTTTCAGGGTCCCTTAAAACTTGTTTCAAACTTTTATGAACTACAACATATGAGTTTTTCTCATTTTTCTCTTCTCTTTTCTTTCGTTTTTCACCAATGTTCACTTTTTCTTAATTTTCCCATGGGAACCCCTATTTTTGCACACGGCCTCATATCACAATCCCACAGTTCACACCATCCTATAAATCACAATCCTCTTATTCATCAACCCATCTAATCAAAGAAAAATTTATTCAATGCTCAAAGGGGCTACAAGTGAAAATTAAAGGTTAGTGTATGGGAGATGGGCTACGAAAGAACATGCCTAAAATCATTTTCACCCTATTACCACACTTAGTGCAACCTCAAAAGAGAAATTCGTCAAATTCTGGGAAGTAAGTCTAATAACCTTGTCACTCATTGATCGCGTATATTTTTAACCCGCGACTTAGCAAAGCTAATAATATAGCGGCAAATAAAATTATCGATCCCACGAAGAAAGAAATAACGAAAAATCCTAAGTACTAATCCATAAGTTCTCGAAATACTGGCTAGGGGGATTTTAGAATTAAAGGTTTTGGATTTCAAATTGAATTTGGAAAACAGAATTTAAAACAATAAAATTAAATAGCTTTTGAGAAAATATATGCGAAGTACAAATTCCAGGGATATCTACCTATCAAGTATGACATGTATGAATGAATTGATTAATTCCTAATTTAATTCCTCTTCATAGTGAAACATCATAAAAGTATTATGAACTTCTTTGTTGGATAATTCATAAAGTAGATTAATTAATTATCTATCTCCTGTCGGTCTCAAGATGAATTAATTAACTCCAGAATTCTA
>JAPKLW010000757.1:250568-264710 GCA_026898455.1 Plectranthus barbatus
GCCCAGTTGGCCGTCGATCGACGGAGCTTTTTCTCCGGCGTCCCTTCTGCGCGGTCTCACGGTTTTGGCCATTACTTCCTCTCCCGAACTCTGATTGACCCGATTCCAGTTGCGTTGGAAAGCTAACTCGAAGATCTATCAAATGCTATGCACCAATAGCCTGAATTCCTCATGAGGAAGAGGAAATCACCGGATTGTAACAATTTATCATATGGCACTCTTTCCGGTAGCTTCCTTCATTATCATTCTGCATTATTTTGCCGATAGGAATGGTGACTGACTCGTTATTAACCCGGAACGTCAGTTTGCTGTCTCGAATGTCAATCTGCGCTCCACCTGTCTTCAAGAAAGGTCTCCCCAAGATCAGCGGAATATCGTGGTCCTCTTCCATGTCTAAGACCACAAAGTTGGCTGGGATGATGAAGTCTTTCACCTTGACAAGCACATTCTCCACGATGCCTCTCGGGTAGGAGACAGAGCGGTCGGCCATCTGAAGTGAGATGGTGGTTGGCTTGATGCTTCCAATGGCCAACCTCTTGAAGATGGATAGCGGCATTAAGTTGATGGACGCGCCGGAATCACAAAGGACCTTCCCAAAGTTCTCTCCTCCTATGATGCAGGGGATCGTGAAGGATCCCGGGTCCTCCCGCTTCAGCGGCATCTTCTTCTGAATCACCGCGCTGCATTCCTCGAACAAGTTTACCATCTCATGCTCCACAAAGGGTCTTTTCTGAGAGACCATGTCCTTCAGAAACTTGATCTACCCGGGCATCTCACGCAATGCTTCAACCAGCGGAATGTTGATGTGCACCTTCTTCATGTTCTCCAAGAAGCGTGCATACCTCTCGTCCTTCTTTGTTTTATGGCACACAGCGGCAGCAGGAGGCCGCACGCGCGTGCATCCGCAGGAGGACGATGGCAGCAGGAGGGCCGGCGGCACGGGCACGGCGGTAGCGCGCGCGACGCGCGGGCAGCGCACGGCTAAGGGCCGCGAGCGCACGACGCTCGCGCGCGAGCGCGCGGTTGGGCGCGGGTGGCGGTGGCTGTCATCGGCGGCGTTCGAAGTTCTACATGTATGTTCTTATTTAAGATTTTTATTGTTTCAGATTTGTCTATGTCTACTGTCGATCATTTACTATCTCTCAATCCTCTAACTGGTCCAAACTTCTCTGAATGGAATTTTTGCATCAAACACGTCCTTCATGGATCCACTGTTGCGTATTCGTGATATAGTCTGTAAACTTGAGCTTGAATTTTATGAAAGATGGGAGGATGCTGATGAGTTCGCCTTCTGGCTCATCACGGGTTCCCTATCTAGAGAATTAAGGCACAAGTGTGAGTATCTCGAAAGGGCTGGAGAGATCTGGAAAGAACTCTTGACAGCCTATGGCAACATGGAGCGGACTATTAACTATAAACTTGAACATGATCTTGTGTACAAGAAGATGGTTTAAGATAGTTCGGTGACAGCGCACATGATGTCTATGATTGATCTCATGAGAAAGTTCACTGTGCGGGGTGGAAATATCAGTGCGCAAGGCGAGATTGATATCTGTCATTGGTAATAACGGTGTTATCTGTCGTGGGATGTTGAATATTTCTCTCTATGTTATTAACTTTAATCATAAGGCTTCCGCAAGTATTGCATGTAATTCATCCATAATCGATAATCATAGAAAGAGAAAACTTACTTCTTTTTATGAGGATCTTACATATCTCTGGCACTTGAGACAGGGTCACATCAGCTTGAAGCGGATTTAGCGACTTGCAGATGACGGTACATTGGACTTAGTCCGGGCTGTACCTTATCAAATCTGCGAATCCTGCATCGAGGACAAGATGTCTACTAGGCCTTTTAAGGGTAGTCAGTCTCGAGCAGAGGAAGTGTTGGAATTGATCCATTCTGACTTATGTGGACCGATGTACACGCAGGCTCGTAGAGGGTACTAGTACTTCGTCACTTTCATTGACGATTACTCAAGGTACGGATATGTTTACCTACTTCGCTACAAGTCTGAATGCTTTGAGAAATTCAAAGAATTTAAGGCTGAGGTAGAAAAGAAGGTCGGGAAAACTATCAAGTCAATGCGATCTGACCGCGGTGGCGAATACCTCGGTAATGAGTTCCTGCAGTATTTGTCAGATAACGGGATTACATCCCAGTGGACTGCACCGGGTACTCCCAAGCAAAACGGTGTAGCTAAAAGAAGAAATAGGACTCTTCTAGAGATGGTAAGATCAATGATGAGTTATGCAAACTTGCCAATTTTATTTTGGGGTTACGCATTGGAAACAACAGCTTACGTGCTAAATGTGGTGCCTTCTAAATCAGTTCCTAAGACGCCTTCTGAGCTCTTCCTTGGTCGCAAACCGAGTTTGTGCAAGTTTAGAGTATGGGGCTGTCTGGCACACGTACCGTCGAAGGAACCTGATAAATTAGAAAGCAGGTCAAAAGTAATATTGTTTATAGGGTATCCCAAGAAAACGAAAGGTGGTTACTTTTACTGTCCTGAGAGTTAGAGAGTCGTTGTTAGCACCAACGGTAGATTCTTGGAGGACGAGTATGTGACTAATTACAAGTCAAGGAGTGATATCATTCTTCAAGAAATTTAAAATAAGAATGCAATTCTAAGGGAAGGGGAACGTGTAGATGTGGGTGCACCTGTGTGAGGTTCAGCACGATAGACACGTTCTTCAGTGCAAGGTGCAGAACCACAAGTTACTGCACCTACTACTGACACGGCACCAATGCCTCGTCATATTGGGAGAGTTATTTTCCAGCCGGAAAGGTACATGTTCGTGGGTGAGTCTTCGGACTTGAACCCGGAAGATGGACATGAGGACTCTGACCCACTGACTTACGAAGAGGCAGTGCAGGACAAGGATGTTGAAAAATGGTGTGTCGCCGTGGATTCCGAAATTAAATCCATAACTGCTGTGGATGTATACCAGAAAATTGATTTGCCGGATGACTTTAGGGCCATAGGGTGCAAATGGGTATACAAGAGAAAGAAAGGAGCGGATGGAAAGATCACGACTTTTAAAGCCAGGCTGGTGGCAAAGGGTTATAGTCAGAAAGAGGACATTGACTATGACAAAACCTTTTCACCCGTAGCCATGCTCAAATACATCCGGATACTCCTTGCCATAGCTGCGCATATGGACCACGAGATCTGGCAAATGGATGTCAAAACCGCTTTTCTAAACGGTTACCTTGAAGAAGGTAGGGACATATATATGCAGCAACCCGAGGGTTACATACGCAAGGGCGAAGAACATCTTGTCTGGAAGCTTAGGAAGTCCTTGTATGGACTTAAGCAAGCTTCGAGGTTGTGGAACTTACGTTTCAACGATGTGATTAAATCCTATGGATTTGCACAGTTGGAAAACGAAAGTTGTGTTTACTGAATTTGTCTCAGTGGGAGTGTGGTTTTCCTTGCACTATACGTTGATGAAATACTCCTATTTGGAAACAACGAGGGAGTGATGTCTGAAATCAAGGTTTGGTTATCCGAACAGTTCCAAATGAAGGATCTGGGAGAAGCTGGCTACATTCTCGGGATTAAGATCTAACGAGATCGTAAAAGAAGAATGTTGAGCCTATCCCAGGCATCCTATGTGGATACTGTGATAGCTCGGTTCAGCATGCAACTCGCCAAGAAAGGTTAACTACCTTTGAGACATGGCGTTCATCTTTCTAGAGGGCAGTGTCCTGAGACACAGCGGGAGAAAGATGAAATGAGTCTTGTACCATACGCTTCGGTGGTGGGTAGCCTCATGTATGCGATGCTGTGTACCAGGCTAGATATCTGTTATGCCGTTGGCATGGTAGCAAGATATCAGTCTAACCCTGGACAGGCGCATTGGACTGCGGTAAAGTACATCCTTAAGTACTTGAAGAGAACTATGAATTACTGCCTAGTTTATCAAAGTGAGGATTTGTGTCCTGTGGGTTATACGGACTCGGATTTCCAAGGGGATCAGGATGAGAAGAAATCAACCTTAGGATATGTGTTTACCCTGGGAGGTGGAGCTATATCTTGGAGGAGCTCAAAGAAGAAATGCATTGCTGACTCCACCATGGAGGCGGAATATGTCGCCGCCTCCGACGCCTCGAAAGAGGGGATATGGCTTAGGAACTACCTTTTAGAGTTGGGCATGATCACGAGTTTGCCAATGAGCATCACAATTTATTGTGATAACTCTGGTGCAATGGCAAACTCAAAGGAATTGCGGTCTCACAGGGCAAGCAAACAGATATAGAGAAAGTATCATATCATACGAGAAATCGTATCGAGAGGTGATGTGCTGATCAAGAAGATTGACACTAAGGAAAACCTTGCTGATCCATTTACAAAGAGTTTGCCGCATAAAGTTTACGAAAGACAAATTCATTAGCTGGGTCTGAGGTGGATGCCAACCACTGACAGTGGTTAATGAGATAGCAAGCTAGATAGACAGACTATATACTCTGTAATAGCTTAGTTATGCTTTGAGTATAAGTGGGAGATTGATGGGTTTTGTATACTGAAAGCATTTATTATAATGAGTATACGACGGTTTATTTCTCCTATCTGTTAACAATCTTACATGTATGTAACAATGGTATCCTCTTGTCTCACCGATAGGGATGATCATACAGCATGTTGTAGATCGCAGAAGACAGTATGATCACTTGACCTAGTGAGACATAAACCTAATCATAGCCGAGACAGCGTATGAGGATACGTCTGTCCGGATGGCTGCGGCATTGTCGGAATAAGTAGTCTGTCTTGATTACTTGGCATGCTGGTACGCAGGGGTGGCGTATTGATGGACCGCAGTGAGATGTACTTGTTTGTCTGACATCAACGAATACAAGATCTCGATATTGATTGAGTCCAAACCCTAATGAAGGTTCAGGGGTTTGTACAGGTTGACTGTTGCTTTGACTTCCCATGGTGGAGAGCCAACGTGCTCGTATATCCGCATCTTGGGTAACAGAAGTTCGTGTAGTTCGCCTGAGACTGGGTTTAAGTAACCATATCCGAGTAATAGGATGGGGACATTCCCTGAGGAGCTCAATAACATTCATCGTGGCAAAGTCCTGCAGGCTGATTAAGTTCAGGCACGAGTGATAAGGATTGAGTGGTACTACTCAGGAATAATAAGATATTAATTAATTGTAGTTAGAGCTTTTCAGAGGCTCCGATTAATGATTGAATGTCTGGTAACCTTAAATATGGGAATTCTCAATTAATGCAGCCTGTTCTCATAACGTGGTAATAAAGGGATAGGTCAGTATTAATTTGTGGTGAAAAAGAATTAATATTAATTAATTAATTATGTCCTGGGTTGTGGACATGGGAATTAATTAATTATAGGCCCACTTTATTATTTGCATTAGGTCCTAGGACTGGCCCAAATAAATATGCTGAAAAATGGCCCAGTAGCCCATAAGGGATAAAATCCTGGGTCTATAAATAGACCACTCTCTCTTGGAAACCCTAGCCACTTATGTGATCATTCAAATCAGTCAAAACCCTATAGTAGAGAGAGAGGTGGGCGGCGCCTGTACTGGGGAGGAGAAGGATTTTTCTGCTCCGGCCTACAACACAGATCTGTGGAATCCTCACCAGTAGCAGATCTGAGTAGCATTGGGACACAACCCTGAAGATCTAATCTGGAGAACAGATTTCTTTTTTTCTTTTGCTTTTGATTTTTTTCCAAAAAATTAGATATCTAATTTCTGTTTCCGCAGATCAAATCGAATCGCGTGGTTGAATTGGAAATTGGATATTCAAACGCGAAAGATCGGATCAGACTCTACGGAATAACGATAATTCCTCAATCCACAATTCTGAGAATTAAATTCATAGGAGTATGCTAGGTTTTACTGTGAATTCTGATTGTGCAAAATATCCATAAATCGATCTGGTTCAATTGGATTTTGTGATTCGGTTCACATGAAAATCCCTACATAATGTGGTTAAGTGCGTTTCACCTTTGGCTATTACTGCTTGAGCATAGAATTAAGCCACCATGTGTGGGTGAAATCTCCTGGGTCTAGCTATCAAAAAGTTTATAAGACCTTCTTTTCTCAACATTGTGATGTGTCTTGAATCTTTGTTCGCTTCCACCCACTCCTCGTGCAATAGTTTTTCCTTTTGAACCCTAGTCGTGCGTTGTTGTTTAAAAGATAGAGTTTCCCTTTTAGAGACGTCTCTGAAGGTGGTTTCGAGTCATCCCTATTTAAGTGAAAGATCAAAGTCTTCCACACTGTGGATTCCAGTGTAAGAAGGTTCAAGTTGTGTAAGAATTTTAGGTACGGAGCCTGGGGTGGAGTCGGATCAGAAGGTCCGGCTCCAGTGGAAGATTTGCGACATTTGGTATGATCGGCCATTAATCTTGATGACAGTAGATTTCTGGAAGGTTGGTATTTGATGATTCAAAAGGGAGTTTTTCAACGAAGATGATCATGTTTCAAGAGATTTTGAGAGATATAAGGGTTTCTCTCAGAGATTGAAACCCTTTTGATAAATATTTGCTCCAAAATAGTTTATGAAAGAACAATTAGGATTAAACTGGAGATGTGGAGATTGAAAATTAGGAGATGAAATGACAGCTATCATCATTTTGACCTATACCTAGGGTCGTGGTTACTTATGTGGGTACACCCTCGAGTACCATTTTTTACGACATGGCAACATTGCGTTGGACCGTTCGTTTTGATTGATTGCTCGCAATCCTGTCGCAGTAAATTCCATAATAAATGCAACTTGCGTTATACGCCATACTGAAGTTCAAACATCCCGCCTAAACTGTGGTCATCAGCCCATTTTGTAAGCTTAGCATGATCTTGGCTTAGTATGCTCGAACCAAAAAGATGTTCAGCACGAATCTCCGTCAACTTATATTTCAATATTCAAATAAAGTGAGAGCTTGGACTCAACTTTAATCCGCATCTCATCGTCTTCAATGATCTTTAAAGATTGAGAGCTTGGACCCAATCTTATTCTGTTTCACCGTCTTCAACAGCTTGTTGATATTATTTATTGAATATCATGGTGATCATATACTTGATGTATCCATGAGCGACATCTGAATGATATACTGAGTGCTTGGACTCAGTATTCATCAATAAATTCGAGTAACTAAGAGCTTGGAATTTTTTTTCATATATTCCAGCTGATGTTGATATACTATGCTCTTTGAGTGAATACTGAAAATAGTATACTGAGAGCTTAGACTTAGTACGGTGTCTGCATTATTCAAAAACCCACGATATTGAATGAGAGCTCGGACTCATTCTTCTCCTTCTTCAATCTTATCAAACTCCATAAGATCGAGTTTGATACAGAGCTTCTTAAAGCGAGCTTCTAGATGCGATTTTATGAAGATATCAGCAAGATGATCATCAGTACAAATGTACTCTACACTTATATCCTTCCTTTTGACATAATCACGCATAAAGTGATGTCGTATGTCAATGTGCTTTTTTAGAGTGATGAACCGGATTCTTCGTGATCCACATTGCACTCTAATTGCCGCAATAGATGGGAACACATCCTGACTCCACATCATAATTGAGCAACAGTTGTTTGATCCAATGTATCTGAGCACAGCAGCTAGCAACATCAACATACTCTGCTTCTGTAATAGATGTTGCAACTGAGTGTTGTTTCTTACTGAACCAACTTATCAGCTTATTTCCAAGAAACAGACAAGTTCCACTCGTGCTCTTGCAATAAATACAACAACCTGTGAAGTCTGAGTCTGAGTACCCATTTAGAATAAGCTCGTTGCATCTTGGGTACCAGATTCCAAGTGACTCAGTACACTTTAGATACATCACAATTCTCTTGGCAACATCCATATGCGATTTCTTCGGATTAGCGTGAAATCTTGCGCATACTCCGACGACATAAAAAATATTAGGTCGGTTAGCTGTCAAGTATAGGAATGAGCCTATGATTCCTCTGTATGCTAATGGGTCAACTAATTCGCAATCTTCATCCAATGTGATCTGCACGCTTGTGCTTATAGGAATCCTCAGAGACTTAGTATTTTCTGGAAGAAACTTGTTGATAAAATATATGGTGCACTTCTTTTGATTGATGATTATCCATTCATTGGAATGATGAACTTGAAGTCATAAGAAGTACGTCATTTTGCCCATCATACTTATTCGAAAGTTACTCTGCATAAGCTGGGCAAATTTCTCGCAAAGGCTCAGATTCCTTGACCTAAAATTGGTATCATTGATGTAGATCACCAGTAAGATGTCCTCTACATCTTTGATAAGAAACAGAGTCCAGTTGATTTTCCCTTTTCTGAACCCATTCATCAATAGGAATTGTGATAGGGTCTCATACCAAGCTCGCGGTGCATGATTCAATTCATATAATGTTTTCCGCAGCTTGTAGACTTGCTTGCCTTCTTCAAAACCAGGAGGCTGCTCCACGTATACTTCCTTCTTTAATTCACCATAGAGAAAGGCACTTTTCACATCCATCTGATAGACCGTGAATCCATGGTATGCAGCATAGGCTAGAAATAGCCTTATAGCCTCCAGTCTGGCTACGGGGGCAAAGGTCTCATAAAAATCGATTCCTTCGCACTGTGCATATCCTTTGGCAACTACTCTGACCTTGTTTCTGATTGTGTTACCAGCTTCATCCCGCTTGTTCTTGAAAACCCACTTGGTTCGAATCACATTCTGATGTGATGGACGATCAACCAAGTCCCAAACATGATTGCGAGTGAATTCTTCTAGCTCCTCCTACATAACATTTATCAAGTGGGCTAATTGAAGTGCATCTACACTCTTGATGGCTGGACCTGAGAAATGTAGTTTTAAGCAGTGTATTGCCCTGTCTTGTTCGAACTGATGGGTTTTGTATACTGAAAGCATTAATTATAATGAGTATACAACGGTTTATTTCTCCTATCTGTTGACAATCTTACATGTATGAACAATGTTATCTTCTTGTCTCACCGATAGGGATGATCATACGGCTTGTTGTAGATTGTAGAAGACAGTATGATCACTTGACCTAGTGAGACATAAACCTGATCACAGCCGAGACAGCGTATAAGGATACGTCTGTCTGGATGGCTGCGGCATTGTCGGAATAAGTAGTCTGTCTTGGTTACTTGACATGCTGGTACGCAGGGGTGGCGTATTGATGGACCGCAGTGAGATGTATTCGTCTGTCTGACATCAGCGAATACAAGATCTCGTTATATTGATTGAGTCCAAACCCTAACAAAGGTTCAGGGGTTTGCACGGGTTGACTGTTGCTTTGACTTGCCATGGTAGAGAGCCTAAGTAACGTGCTCGTATATCCGCATCTTGGGTAACAGCAGTTCGTGTAGTACCGCCTGAGACTGGGTTTAGGTAACCATATCCGAGTAATAGGATGGGGATATTCCCTGAGGAGCTTAACAACATTCATCGTGCCAAAGTCCTGCAGGCTGATTAAGTTCAGGCACGAGTGATAAGGTTTGAGTGGTACTACTCAGGAATTATAAGATATTAATTAATTGTAGTTAGAGCTTGTCAGAGGCTCCGATTAATTAATGGATGTCCGGTAACCTTAAATATGGGGATTCTCAATTAATGCAGCCTGTTCTCATAACGTGGTAATAAAGGGGTAGGTCAGTATTAATTCTGTGGTGAAAAAGAATTAATATTAATTAATTAATTGTGTCCTGGGTTGTGGACATGGGAATTAATTAATTTATAGGCCCACATTATTATTTGCATTAGGTCCCAGGTCTGGCCCAAATAAATATGCTGAATTGAGCCCAGGATCCCACTAGGGTTTTACAACCCTAGGTCTATAAATAAACCTCTCACTCTCTGAAACCCTAGCCACTTCATAACACAATATGAAAAACACTAAACCTAGGGGGAGAGAGAGAGGGGCGCCAATCCTGAAGATAGAAAGGGAGGAGAATTTCGATTCTGGTCCTGCTCAAGCCACAGATCTACGGAGTCCTCACCAGTAGTAGATCTGAACAATATTGGGACACAGCCCTGAAGATCTTATCTGGAGAACAAGATTTTCTTTTCTTCTTCTTTCTTTATTTTTGAATTCATCTAGAAATTAGATTGCTAATTTCTACTTCCGCAGATAAAATCGAATTGCGTGGTTGAATTCAAGTTGGAAATTCAAACGCAAAAGATCGGATCAGACTCGACGAAATAACGGTAAATTCCTCAATCCACAATTCTGGTTATTAAATTCATAGGAGCATGCTAGTATTTATTATGATTTTAATTATGCACAATATCCATAAATCGATCCAGTTCAGTTTGGTTTTGATGATTCGGTTCACGGGAAAACCCTACAATTGGTATCAGAGCCAGGTTCTTGATTTATGGCTCTTTTGTGTATAATTAAATTCAATATGCATGTATGTATGAATTTATTGTTGTGGATGGTTTTTGTTCCTCGTGGCAATCCATTGATTCAGCCCGCGGTGGTTTATCCGTGTAGGGCTGAATTATTTTTGTAAAATCACGAGAAAATCCGTGATTAGTATAGATTTGAAAATTTGTAATAGTATAGTTTTTTGTAATTTTTCAAAATCGGTAATTTGGACGGGTCGAGGACGGAGAACGAAGACGGAGTCGGCGAAGGGCGACGCACGGCGGCGGCAGGCGGCCGCGCGCGTGCGGTCGCGGGCGGCGGCAAATTTTTTTTTACTGCAAAACAACTGTTAATGCAAAATAAAAGAAATTCGAAATAATAATAAAAAAAACGAAAATTGAAAAGAAATTACGGAAAAGGTTGGGTTACCTCCCAACAAGTGCTTGATTTAACGTCGCAACTCGACGATACCTCAAATCACCGCCAGGGTGGTCGGGTCCAGACTCGCCGACCTTTGGAATCCACCATGTAAACCTTACGCTGCGGGAACGGCAAGGGAGGCTTATTCATAGGTGGCTCGATAGGAGTGGACGTCAATCGACGTGAGGTCTCATCGATCGACGTGGCCTTTGGATTGGCATCGATCAACAGGGCTGCGTCAGCGACGGCTTCTTTAGCCTGCTCGACATCTTCGTCCTCCTTTGAATTTGTCCTTGCTTGCTTTGGCCCTTCATAGGATTTTCCCCCTCTTAGAGTGATGGCATTTACTAGGTTCATCTGACTCTGAACTTTGGGGTTGGCTTGAGTATTGCTAGGCGATTGCCCAGGTTTGTGCTGGGCTTCGAGAGCTTTGGCGATCTAAATGACCTTAGTCTCTATGATTTACACGTGTTTCTCGACTCGGTCCACCTTGGTCTTTACTCCAGCTATCTCTTGCTCTAGTTTTCCCACTTTGTCAGTGGATCCTTGCATGAACTGGGCCAAAATCTCCTCGAGATTTGGCTTCTTTTTCTCCACCACGACTCCATCTTGTACTTCAAATTCGGGTGGTGGCTGCTCTGCAGCCTGAGGGTTCGCATATGATAACCCTGGGTTGTTCCAGGCCTGAGTGTAGTTGTAGGGTTGGTTGTTTTGTTGATATCCTCTGCGGTAGTTGTTTTTATAACCACTCTGTTGGATAAAGTTGACATCTACACACTCCCCATCAACTGGAGCTTGGATCAGCTCCACTGCTGCAACAGTCTTCTCTGCTTTCAGTGCAGCGAAGTCTTCACGCAACTTCTTTAGTTCGGTTGCTAGATCAGGTTCTTCAGTAACCTTGTCCACAGCTTTCACAGGTCGATTGCGATCTGAGGACCACCGGTGATTGTTGTTGGCCATCTTCTGAAAGAATTTCATAGCCCTCTTACCACTCTTTGACATGATGGTGTCTCCTAGCGTAGCATCCACCAATTCGACGGTCCTCTCATTCAGCCCCTCGTAGACAGTCTCGGCCTGCTCCCCCAATGACAGTCCATGTCCCGGACAAGATCTCAACATCTCCTTGTAGCGCTCCCATGTCTCGTAGAAGCTCTCATCTGGGTATTGAGCAAACCGTGTGATCTCC
Organism: Plectranthus barbatus; assembly: GCA_026898455.1. Classification (NCBI taxonomy): domain Eukaryota; kingdom Viridiplantae; phylum Streptophyta; class Magnoliopsida; order Lamiales; family Lamiaceae; genus Plectranthus; species Plectranthus barbatus. The sequence continues at coordinate 262,533 of JAPKLW010000757.1, forward strand.
TTACGCCTCTGTCTGATGACGCTAGGGGGAAAGAAGTTCTCTAGGAACTCATTCCTTAGTTCTGTCCATGTGCCGATGCTTGTCTTGTCTAGTGCAGAGAACCATGACTGCGCTTTATCACACAAAGAGAATGCGAAAAGACGCATTCGGATCGCGCTCTGGCTGACTCGGCTGATCTTGACAGTGTTGCAGAGTAATATGAACTTGTCGAGGTGAGCATATGGATCCTCGGTAGCTCGTCCACCAAATTAGTTTTGTTGCACCATCTGTACCAATCCAGGCTTCAACTCGAAGTTATTGGCATTGATGTCAATCCTTAAATCTGTCTCCACGACTCGAGGACGGTACTTTTTCTGGATATCATCCTCGTCCTCGTCATCATCCGACTCCCCTGGCCGATCCTGATCTTCTTCATCTTCATTGTTGGGAAAATATTTGTAATTTACCCTAAGGTTTAAATTGTAAAAGGTTTTTTTGGATCATACCTTAGTAAACGGTCGATCACTGCTGAACCTTATTATGGCTTAGCATCCGATGTAATGTCCTGTATAGGTTAAAACATCGTGTTGTAATAGAATAGGCCTATTGAAATATCTCGGCAAACATCAAACAAATGCTGAAGGTTATGCGTATTAAGAATGCTAAGAAGATCAGCACTCAAAGCATTCGACAAACGCATCCTTGACCGCTGAAGATGCTAGCAGATCAAATTGGAGCAGCAGACAAAGCATGCTGAAAAAGACCCAGCATCTCGTACTAGCAGAAGCTCAGCAAAGCAAACTAGAGGACTGCTACACCGCCACTCTGACCAATGCGCGACAATTAGCCATGTCAGAAGTAGGACGGAAAAGCCTGTCAGAAAGCAGAATAATCAATAATTAGCCACCCGCATTTAAGGAGAAAGATACGTTGTGTCTAAACGGATCTATCGACCCAGACTTCAAGATCATAACTATAAAAGGGAAGTCAAATGATGATGCAGGAACTACTCACTCTCAGATCAGATACACAATATACGAAAGAATCAAAAAGGCAAAAAGGGCAAGAGAGTAGTCCAGTTGAAAGGCGAATTCAAGAGATACAAAAAGGCCTTCAACATTCCGAGTGTCTCACCACGTTTGACATTCGTCCGGGTGATTCTTGAACTGATTCAAGAATCCTCATTCATTGGGACCACTTTCCAATTGAGGAGAGCATCCAGCAGTCAATTTTGTGTGGAGAAATTGATTAAGGCGGGCATTGAAGCCAAGCACACTTGACAGTTCGGAGAGAACTCTAAACTACTCCAAAGTAAGTAGTGAAAGCGAGTTTTACGAAGGTGCGTCCTTGACTCAGCTGGAGCTATGCCAAGAAAGTCCGGAGTATCAGAAGATAGCCGTGAAGCAGACAGATTCTCAGAAGGCTGGCTGCTGAATAGGGAAGGCAATTCTTTGTACATCGTATACTTTCTAATGAAATTCTTAGCGATTCGAATGGACGTAGATCACTTGATCGAACCACTATAAATTGTGTGTTGTCTTGTTGTTACCGTTTCTCAAACCATCATGCTTTAAAACCTAGTAACCACGTTACTAGCGTATAATTGAAAAGGCTACCTAAGAAAACCCCAACGAAGATAAATTTGAGAATAATCTAAGTACAAGAAAACGCAATCTATTCCGCTGCACTTCGTGTGTGTATTCTGTTAATAACCACGATGACTCTGATCATAAGGGACCAACATTCATCCTCAGGATCATCTTCAAATAGAGGATTGCGGCGAATGTGCCGGTTATTCTTATTGTACCTCTCGAGGTTCAGTTGTTGCAGTTGCTCCCTCATGACTCGCATTTCTTGAACTAGCGTTGTCTGCTCCTCCAAAGTCAGCCCTTGCGGAGGTTGCTATACAATTGGCTGTTGTGCATTGTCCGGCGGTGGTACTTCGTCTGCCATTGCTTGACTACTCGAGCCTTCTTGGGAGCGCTTGTTATTTCTGATTTTTCTGCACATTGCTTCAATGTCCGGGTAATAATAAAGCGGGTCCTTTCCTCTAGCTCTCGTACTCATGCACTACCTGTACAGCAAAGAAGGTAGCGAAGTAAAACTAAAAATAAACTGAAACAAACGAAAAACAATACAAAAATCGAAAACCGAAATTTAAAGGGGGCGTCGATCGACGCAGAAAGTGGCGTCGATCAA
>JAPKLW010000757.1:274710-327246 GCA_026898455.1 Plectranthus barbatus
GAACGTTTCACTGCTACTCTTACACGTCACTGCTTTCGGAACGGTTTTCTCGTGAATTTAGGCCTAAAACCTGCATGAACATCAAAACATGCCTAATACCACCTAAATATAGACTCATGCATAAAATATAATAATAAACTTAATAAAACCACATAAAACAGTAGAAAATAATATAGATAAGTGAGTAAAATAATGAACTTATCACTCATCAAACGAGAAGATGGTTCCAATTTCACACAGAGTTAAAATTTTTTTGTTACTCCTCAATTATTACCCAATTTTGAACAGTTATCATGCAAAAATTTATATTTCAAAGATCAACTTATCAAGCAAAACAGCTCCTATCATCGGCTACTCTATCACACAGATTATCATTCTCAATCAGCAAATATCTCGATTATCAATCAACAATTCTTATTCAAGGAAAGACAGGTCATCATTCTCAACACCAACATAATCAAAAGTAGTTTCCACTGCCCTATGTTCAAAAGCTCCTAAAACAATGCTCAAGACTATTCAATTCAGAACTAGTACCACAAATCAAGAGTTCAAAATACTAATTTGAGTGAAAAGCCTTGCAGAGAGCAATTATTCACATTGATGCAAAAGAATAAGGATGGTGATGGTTCAGAAAAAAAAAACGAAAACAAAAGAAAAAAATCGAAAATAAAATAAATAAATAAAAGAAAACAAATGTTTCCCTTTTTCCGATACTCATCCCCCTAAACTTGTTTCACTCGAAGGAGTGGACAAGTTTGAAAATTAGATAGGAAGAAGGAAACGGTACCTCATTCCTCCTCCGGAGGATCCTCCATCTCTACATCAGGAGATGGCCACACGGGAAGTCTCCGCCGGCAGTCCTGGCACTCACGCTGGCGGCGGAGGTAGACTGAGTCAGGCTGGGTCAGCGGTCGGTGACAAAGTCTGGAGGTGTCGGGTCCTCCACGTAAGCCAACCATGAGCCGCATGTGGGCGGGTGTGCTCATCAACCAGTTATCACGAAGTGATAATCTGTGACGTGCATGAGCTCCCTCTGCAGTAGTGGGAACCTGTCCCCATTGGACATCCGCAAAGACCAACCTGCCTCCCAGGGTGAAAGCATTTACATCCGAACCAGATGCCCAGTGCCAAGTCCTCGGCTGTCATCCTCGATAGCAGCAATGTCGGTCAAGTCGATCCCCACGTGCTCCGCAATCGGGGTAATCAATCCCCCGCTCCAAATGTTGCCCTTGGAGGCCTTGATTTGATGCCTCCAGTGGTCCATGACTAACGCCGCGAAGCTGAACTGTTCTCCCGTTAGCATGCAGTTGATGGCGTACAGCTCCCCCACTCTCGCCTTGGCGCTTTCATGTCGGCCGGTGATACACACCCCCATGCATCTCTGAAGATAGCAGAACACGGGGTTGTTGATGGAAGATGCTTTCAAATTTCCCGAGTCGAACTCTCGTAAATCCTCCTTTGCTTCAGCTGCAATTTAGCTCCAAAATTGGGCGATGTCAAAACCCGAGGGAAGAAAACCATCCCCCCTTTTCGGACTCCCCAAATGCCTTCTAGAACATCCCTGGGCCTCTCATAGTGTTCATTCAGAAGTTGGAAAGAGATGGTGGTAGGCTCCGACTCCAGTTGAACCTCGTAGACATGGAGTGAGGCAAGAAATTCCAGCACAAGCAATGGGTATGTCGGCCACCGCGCTGTCATTCATGCACTCCAATTGACTTTCTCCAATAGGGCCTCCACATCAGCTCGAATTCCCAGCCTGTTCATCGTCTCAGGGCATGGGTAAAGTGTCTGCCGGACTGTGAACTCTGAGCTTGTGAATTTTCTGTATCTTTTTTCTGCAGCCCGGTAGGCAAAGGTGGGTCGAAAGTCCATAATGAACTGCAAGGGTAGTAGGAAAAATGTCAATACTCATCACTGTACTTCACAAAAATTCCCACACATTACTACAACAAAAATTTGCAATTATCCACAAAATACATCTACCCAAGCAAAATTGGTTTGACATTCATGCAATTCATACCCCATCCTAGCATATTCCATCCTTAATCGAGAGAATTTCACCCCAAAATGGTAGGCATAGAAAATCACCCCCCAATCGAAATTATCCCCAAACAAGCAAAAGTCATATTCAATCAAATCCAAAGCTACACATTCACCAAAAGCAAGTATATCGACTAGAACAACTACCCATATCGAATAATCATGATGAGTTGCAAAGAAATCGACAAAAAGGCAAAAATTGACACTAGGGCTCCAAAGTTCAATTTTCATCAAAATCATGCACAAATCATTCAAAACACATGAAGTAATCGAAGAGGAGGTGTCTAGGATATATACCTTTGATTGTAGCGGCGAGTTTTTGGAGAAAACTTTCGAGGTGGGTGTTTGAAAGAGAGGAAGAGTCGTGCATTTGTGTGTTGTGAGAAAAAAATGAGGGGAAATGGGTTTAAAACCCGTCTCTGTCGTGCCTCAGAAAAGCTCGCGTCGATCGACGAGGGCCTCTCGTCGATCGACGTTGAAAAAAACTCTCGTCGATCAACGCAGAAGGACATCGATCGATGTGGCCAATAAACACACGTCGATCGATGCCAAATGGCAGCGATCGATGTGGCCCCGACAGAGCACTGGACTCGAAACAAAAAATTCGAAAAATTTACTGAAAATACCAAATCCTAATGACTCAACTAGACTGAATTAAAATAACGGAAGTAAAGAAAGCAATAAATTGTTGGGTTACCTCCCGACCAGTGCTCGGTTTCATGTCGCTAGCTCGACAATACCTGTACTTTCATGGGCGATTCAAGTAGTACTTCTCCACCGCTCCGACTTGAAGTGGGGTGTAGTACGGTTTAAGGTTCTGCCCGTTCACTTTGAAGTTCTTCCCATCTTGGCCAGCCAGTTCGACTACACCGTTCAGAAATTGACAGATTACGGTGTATGGTCCGGCCCACTTTGACTGTAATTTCCCGGGCATGAAGCGAAGACGGGATTTGAAGAGGAGAACTTTGTCACCTGACTGAAACACATGTGAGGGAATCCCCTTGTCGTGAAACCTCTTTGCTCGTGTTTTGTAAATGACATTGTTCTCGTAGGCTTCATCCCTAAAGTCTTCCAGCTTGTTCAATGCCATGGCTCGCTCTTCTACAGCCGTCTTCCAATCCAGATTCAATTCTTTCACTGCTCTCCAAGCCTTGTGCTCCATCCCAACGGGCAGGTGACAGGACTTCCCGAAAATCATCTGATATGGTGACGTCCCAATGGGCGTTTTGTTGGCGGTGCGGTATGCCCATAATGCCTCATCAAGTATTGCCGCCCAATCCTTTCTTTGCTTCACCATTTTCTCCAAAATTTGCTTGATTTCGCGGTTGGACAGCTCCGTCAGCCCGTTCCCTTGGGGGTGATAGGGGTGGTAACGCGGTGCTTGACATCCGTACCTAGCAAGAAGAGAAACAAGCCATTTGTTACAAAAATGGGATCCCCCATCGCTTACCAAGGCTTGTGGCGTTCCGAATCTCGTCATGAGCTTTTGCAGGAATTCGATGACAACTTTGGAGTCGTTGGTGACTGTTGGTACGGCTTCAACCCATCGTGACACGTAGTCCACTGCCAGTAGAATATATGAGAACCCTTGGGATGGCGGAAAAGGTCTCATGAAGTCGATCCCCCAAACATCAAAGATTTCGACTTCAATAACTGGAGTCTGTGGCATCTCATCCCTCCGCGAGATGTTGCCAGTCCTCTGGCAGCGATCACAACTCGTAATCCATCCGCAGCAGATCTCGTAGATAGATGGCCAATAGAATCCGCTTGCAAGAATTTTGAATGTCGTCCGGTTGGCTGAATGATGACCGCCACTAGGAGATGAATGGCAGGCTTCGAAGATTTGTTACCACTCGGACTGGGGCACACAACGGCGAATGACTCCATTAGCACATCTACGCCAAAGGTATGGATCCTCCCAATAATAGAATCTGATGTCGTGCAGAAACTTCTTCTTCGCATATGGAGAAGAGTCCGGAAGAAGTACGCCGCCGACCAAGTAGTTGGCAAAATCCGCATACCAAGGTGTTTTGGACTCATACGTCTCTTTCAAATCCCTAAGAGCATAGATCTGTTCATCGGGGAACGTCTCTCGGATCCTCAATTGTGGGTCATCCCCTTCGAATGGTGGCTCAAGTCATGACAAATGGTCGGCGATCACATTCTCACTCCCTTTTCTGTCCTTGATCTCCAAATCAAACTCTTGCAGTAACAATATCCACCGGATCAATCTAGGCTTGGCATCTTGCTTCGCGAATAGATATCTGATGGCTGCATGGTCAGTGTAGACAATTGTCTTCGAACCCATCAGATAAGACCGGAACTTGTCAAAAGCATACACAACCGCAAGAATTTCTTTCTCCTTAGTGGTGTAGTTGCATTGAGCCAGATTCATGCTCTTGCTGGCGTAATGAATCACATGGAAGAGTCTTCCTTTCAGCTGACCCAAGACTGCCCCAACAGCGTAGTCACAGTCGTCACACATCAATGTGAATGGCTCATCCCAATCTAGCGAGGTCAAGACCGGCGCAGTCACTAGTGCCTCTTTCAGTCTCTCAAAGGCCTTCAAGCACTCGTCATCAAAAACAAAGGAAACATCCTTCTCCAACAGGTTGCACAAGGGCCGAGATACCTTTGAGAAGTCTTTTATGAACCTCCTATAGAATCCGGCGTGGCGTAAAAAACTTTGGACTGCTTTGACACTTGTTGGTGGTGGCATCTTTTCAATGGCTATCACTTTGGCTCGGTCTACTTCTAGTCCTTCAGCTGATACTCGATGGCCCAACACAATTCCCTCTCGCACCATGAAGTGGCATTTCTCCCAATTGAGGCATAGGTTTGTCTCGGTGCATTTCTCAAGTACAGTATTGAAAACTGAGAAATCATCCATAAATACCTCCATGACATCTTCGATCAAGTCGTGGAAGATTGCCATCATGCATCTCTGGAAGGTTGCTGGTGCATTGCATAATCCAAAGGGCATCCGTTGGTAGGCGAACACTCCGTATGGGCCGGTGAATGCAGTCTTGTGCTGGTCTTCTGGTGCCACAGATATCTGGTTGTACCCTGAGTAACCATCAAGAAAACAATAAAAAGGGTAACTGGATAATCTATCAAGCATTTGATCAATGAAGGGAAGAGGAAAATGATCCTTGCATGTGGTGGTGTTTAAGGCTCGGTAGTCAATGCAAAATCGTCATCCCGTGATTGGTCTTGTCGCAACTTCCTCTCCATCATCATTCTTTACTATCTGCATCCCCCATTTCGTGGCCACTACTTGTGTAGGGCTCACCCACTTGCTGTCGAAAATTGGATATATCATGCCATGGTCTAGGAGTTTGAGAACCTCCTTCTTTACGGCTGCTTGCATGATGGGATTCAGTCGCCGTTGTGCTTGTCTCTTTGGTGTGGCGTCCTCTTCAAGGATGATCTTAGGCATGCAAAGCGAAAGGCTAATCCCCTTGATATCCCCCAAAGTCCATCCGATGGCAGACTTGTATTTCCGTAGAACTCGCAGTAGCTTATCTAACTCCCCTTGTGTAAGATGGGCAGAAACAATAACAGGGTAAGTGTCATTAGAACCCAGAAATGTGTACCTGAGATGTGCCGAAAGCGTCTTGAGTTCCAGAATTGGTGGATCAGAGATGGATGGCGGCTTTCCCGGGTCTGTGTCGATCGATGAGGGTGTCACATCGATCGACGTGGACTTCACAGCGGCGTTAATCGATGAGCCAATGGCGTCGATCGACGTGTGCTTTCCCCCATCGTTTTTTGGTTTGTTCCGGCAGTAATGGCTAGGCAGTGTTTCTCTTTTTGTTTCTTTTTCCCAAGTTATCTCCTCGAGCACATCCAGCTCCATGACCAGATCTAAGATCTCCTCGTCTGCCTCGTCCAGATTTGTCGACGAGAACAGTGAGTGTTGCAGGCAGTTCTCCAGAAAGTCCGGCTCGCTTTTGAGGGAAGCGAAGGGAGAAGACATTACCGGGTTGAAGCAGTCGATCATGTGGCATTCCTCCTGGTAGTTTCCATCGTTGTGCTTCTGCATTGCTTTATAGATCGAGAATGTGACTGACTTGTTGTTTACCCGGAGTGTTAGTTTGCTGTCTCGAATGTCAATCAATGCCCCTCCGGTCTTCAAAAATGGTCTTCCAAGGATCAGAGAAATATACTAATCTTCTTCCATGTCGAGCACCACGAAATCGGCTGGAATGATGAAATATTTTACCTTTATCAGCACATCTTCCATGATTCCTCTCGGGTAAGACATCGATCGGTCAGCCATCTGAAGTGAGATTGTCGTGGGCTTACTGTAATCGATCATCAATCGCTTGAAAATTGACAGCGGCATCAGGTTGATTGATGCACCTGAATCATAGAGAACTTTCCCGAAGGTCTCCCCTCCGATGATGCAAGAGATTGTGAAGGAGCTCGGGTCCTCCCTTTTGATTGGCATCTTCTTTTGAATTATGGGGTTGCATTCTTCGAACAGGTTGACCGTCTCATGCTCCAAGAAGGGTCTTTTCTAAGAGACCATGTCTTTCAGAAACTTGATATATCTGGGCATCTCTTGCAGGGCTTCAACCAATGGAATGTTGAAATGCACTTTCTTCATAGTTTCCAAGAAGCGTGCATACCTCTCGTTCATCTTTGTCTTGGCAAACCGTTGCGGATATGGCAGAGGAGGTTTCTTCAGTGGTGGAATCAGAGCGGATGTCGATTGACGTGGATCCACGTCGGTCGACGTGGCCTTTGGTGCTACATCGATCGACGGAGACCCCGCGTCGGTCGACGGGGCTGCGTCTGTGACGGCTTCTTCCTGCTCGGCTTCTTTTCCTACCTGCTTTGGTCCTTCATACGATTTTCCCCCTCTCAGAGTTATTGCATTCACTTGGTTCCTCTGATTTTGATTCTTGGGGTTGACCTGAGTGTTGCTCGGGAGTTGTCCCGACTTGTGTTGAGCTCCGAGGGCATCGGCAATCTGGCTAACCTGGTTTTCTATAATCTGCACATGCTTCTGCACTTGATCAACCCTAGTGTTCACGCCCGAGATTTCTTGCTCCAGCTTGGCTACCTTATTAGTGGAGCCTTGCATGAATTTGGCCAGAATCTCCTCGAGATTAGGCTTCTTCTTCTCCACTACTGCTCCATCTTGTACGGCAAATCCCGGTGGTGGCTGCTCCGCGGCTTGAGGGTTTGCGTAGGAAAATCCAGGGTGATTCCTCGCGTGATTATAAGTATAGGGCTGATTATGCTGTTGATTGTGTTGCTGATATCCTCCTCGGTAGTTATTTTGATAACCACCCCTTTGGATGAAGTTTACCTCGGCACCATCCCCCTCAGGTGGAGCTTGCACTGTCTCTACTGCAGCAATTGTTTTCTCTTGCTTCAGTGCAGCGAACTCTTCCTTGAGCTTTTTCAACTCGGTTGCCAAATCAGGTTGTTCGGCAATTTTCTCCACCACTTTCTCGACCGCTTCCACAGGCCGAGTTCGACTTGAGGACCACCGTTGAGTGTTGTTGGCCATCTTCTGGAAGAATTCCATGGCCTTCTTTCCGCTTTTTGTCATGATGGTGTCTCCTAGTGTGGTGTCCACCAACTTGACGGTCTTATCATTGAGTCCCTCGTAGAATGCTTCTGCCTGTTCTCCTGGTGAAAAGCCATGTCCGGGGCAAGATCTCAGTAGCTCTTTGAACCGCTCCCATATCTCACTAAAACTCTCATCAGGTCTTTGAGCGAATCTGATGATTTCCTTCCTTCTCTGCCTGATGACGTTTGGAGGGAAGAAGTTTTCCAAGAATTCATTCCGCAGTTCAGTCCATGTACTAATACTTTCTTTGTCCAGTGCAGTGAACCAAGACTGTGCCTTATCCCTCAGAGAGAATGCGAACAGACGCATTCGGATGGCACTCTTGCTGACTCCTCCGATTTTGACAGTATTGCAGAGCATAAGAAACTTATCCAGATGTGCATAGGGATCCTCAGTAGCTCTTCCTCCAAATTGATTTTGTTGCACCATCTGTACCAACCCGGTCTTCAGCTCAAAGTTGTTGGCATTGATGCCAACTCTGAAGTCTGTCTCCCTGAACCGGGGTTTATATCAGTTCTGCATAGCCTCCTTCTTCCTCATCGTCAGATTCCTCTGGCTGATTCTGGTTGTCATCCTCTTCATTATCGGGATTGTCCTCAAACAGTGGGTTGCGGCGTAAATCCCTATTATTCTGATTGTTCCTCTCGAGGTCTATTTCCAGATTTAGTTGTTGGAGTTGTGCCCTCATGGCATGGACTTCTTGGAGAAGCACAACTTGCTCCTCTGCAGTTAGCATTGGTGGAGGTGGTTGAACAATTGGCGGTGGTACGTTATCGTCCATCGCTTGATTACTCGAGCTTTCCTGAGCACGCTTATTCCTTTGGATCTTTCTGCAAGTGGCTTCAATGTCCAGGTAATAATAGAGCGGGTCCTTTCCTTTAGCTCTCGTACTCATGCACTACCTGTACAGCAAAGGAGGTAGTGAGGTAAGACTGAAAATAAAACGAAACGAACTGAATTTGAAAAGTGGAAATTCTGAAAACACTATGGCGTCGATCGATGGCTATTAGCGTCGATCGACGTGGGTGTCATGTCGATCGACATGAACAACGAAAGTACGAAAATTCAAAGAAAAGTACAAAATTACAGCCTAAATTGGTACTTCGATTACAGAATTAATAGTAAGATTATTTCTATTAATCCCCGACAATGGCGCCAAAATTTGATCACTAAAATTATTTAACAGTGACTTAGCAAAGCTAATAATATAGTGGCAAATAAAATTATCGTATCCCAGGGGAAAGAAGTAACGAAAAACCTTAAGTACTAAATCAAAAGTTCTCAAAATACTGGTTAGGAAAAATCAAATTTTGGGTTTTGTTATTTCGAAAATCGTAATGCTTGCAAATTAAAATCAAACAGAAAATAAAATACTTTTGATGAAACGATTATGAGAAGTACAGATTCCAGGGATATCTACCTATCAAGTATGACATGGATGAATGCATTGATTAATTCCCAATTTAATTCCTCTTCGTAGTGAAACATCAGAAAAAGTATTATGAACTTATTTGTTGGATAATTCATAAAGTAGATTAATTAATTACCTATCTCCGCTCAGTCTCAAGATGAATTAATTAACTCCATAATTCTACGGATCTATTCCTATAACTTATCTCCTTCAGTTACGACAAGAAATCAAATTATATTGTGAAAATCTCTTTCCATTGAAAACCATTACAGTTACGTCTCAAGTAATCAACTAATTTATCCTAAGATGTGGCCAGCAAACTCAAGATTATGAATAAACACAGATTTCACAAACTACGAAGGGAAAGGGAAAATAATTCAATTAATCAAACATGCATACAATGATAGTTTGAAACCCTAGAATCTGAAGAGAGATTTAGCTACACATATTCATAGTAATATTCATCATCGAAAAATAAAACCTGAATTGCATAAAAACTTGTGTCTGAATGTCTTCCCACAAAATTCTGTCTTCAAACATAAACTCTAACACTCTTGGATATCAGCGTCGATCGACGCTCTTGAAACACCCACGTCGATCAATGCACACCTTACGTCGATCGACGTGAACTTTGCTTCCGTCGATCTCTCCTTCCTCTCGTTGATCAATCCATCCAGATGTCTGTGTCGATCGACGTGCCCTGGCGTTGATCGACGTAGACCTGGAACTTCGAGCACTTTTCCGATTCTTTCCTATTTTCGACTAAAAACCTGCATGATTCATCAAACACGATATTACGAGCACAAAAGCCAATCCATGCACGAAAAAGACACTAAAACAGTCTGAACATCACTCAATCAATCAAAAAACAACTAGATAAATTGGTAAAAACACTAACTTATCATTGAGCTATACCTTTGGGGTGAGAAAAGAGAAAATCAAACCCTATTAAACAGTTGAGCGATGAGTGCAAACACTTTCTGGTGAGGCTTCTCTTCGAATAATCTGATGATTTGAACGATGTTTTGATTGTGTAATCTGTGTGGATAAGTAAGATTTGGAGAGTAGGATATTTGTGAGGCATTGCACGCTCGTATCTGCACGTGAATTGAGTCCATGTCTATAAATTGATCGAGGATGATCAATAGTTCAAGTTTGGGGGAGTTGATAAGTCCGTATTTTCACTAACTTATCAATGAGTTTCTTTGGTGTTTTTTATGTTTTTAGGATAGTTTAGTCGTTTTTACATGCATGATAGGGATTCTGCACAATAGATGCTTGTGATGGTATGTTTTGCAGGTTTTTAGATGGAGAAAAAGACTAAGGAAAGATGTGAAGTCCGAGGGTGGAGTCTCGACTTCGATCGACGCAGACCCGCATTGATTGAAGTCGAGAGAGGCAAGCTCACGACGTGCAAAGTTCCACTTCGATCGACGCAGATCCGCGTCGATCGAAGTTGAAAGCATCGGAGGCTTGGCAAAGAATTTCACCACGGTCGACGCATGGGTCAAACCAAAGATCCACGTCGATCGACATGAGTCCACATCGGTCGACGCCGACACTTGGGCGAATTTTTTCTTATTCTGAGATAGATCCATATTTTATCTCCTAAGCCTGACAAGATACACCCAAGGCAACTATAAAAGACCCTCTCTTGGTCGAAAATTGTGGGGAAGATTGGAGATTTTATTAGAGTTAAATATATTAGTAGCAGTTTTAAGTTTTGAAGTTTTTTTCTGCATTTGGATTGAATTGTGGCAACAACTCAGGATTATTCCGGATTCAGATTTATTTTATGCAAGACTATTTCAGGTTTTACTTTTCCGTGTTAAGTATGATTATGTCCATGCGTAGGTAAATTCTCTCTAGATTCTAGGGTTTCGAATATTATGCCCTTTGTATAATTGAATTTGATTAATTGCCTTTCTGATTCGTAGTTTATGAAAACTAGAACTTATTTCAATCTTGATTTACTGGCCTTAGATTAGGATTAAACCAGTTGATATTTGGAGACTGAAAAGGTGATAAATTTCAATGGAATATGGTTTTCATAATACAAACTGATTTTCTTGTCTGAAAAGAGAGAAACAATTGTAGGAATAAATCTGTAGAACTGTTTGGAGTTAATTATATTTTCTTGAGACTGAAAAGGTAGAGGAAAATAATTAATCAACTTTGTGAATTATCTTTACCAAAAGTCCATAATATTTTTCCGATGTTCCACTACGAAGAAGAATGAAAATTGACAGTTGATTGGTTCAGGATTACATATATGGCATAATAGGTAGAAAACCCTAGGATCTATGCTCATTATATTTGAAATCCAAAATCTTTCATAACTCAATATTTTTCTTTCGTTTTATCACAGTTTAATATTTCGCAAACAAAACCTTACTTTCTACTTCCTAACCACTTTTCCAAAAACATTTGAATTAGTACTTAGGTTTTTTCGTTACTCTAATCCTCTGGGTTCGATAATTTTATTTGCCACTGTATTATTAGCTTCGCTAAGTCGCTGTGTGAAATAAATCCAGCGATCACCTATATATAGGCAACTCAAATCCTAGGTCAATAAGGCAATTATAATTTTGAAAAATTACCTAAAATTAGAAAATTAAACTTAAAAATTTGAAATTACTAAAAGAAAGGCCTAAACATGTTGGCTCAAAATAATGGATTAAAATTAAACTAAACCCAATCACTACACATATTTAAATTAGTAATTTTTTGGTCTTCGTTTAACTCTTCAATCAACATCGATTCTTCGGAAATATTTGCAGCTCAAATGCCTTTAATCAATAAACTCAATCCAGCCCTCAAAGTCCTTGCTCGAGCACAATTCATCAGCCCACTCGAAATGTAGACTGGACCGTCTCTCACAGCTGCTACTTGGGCTCCATCACCTTTCCTCTCTTGTCTTCCTGATTTCTCTCTCTCCTTAATATTTTTAAGAACACATTTGAATAATCTTCTAAAAATTTAAGTCAAATGGCAAGACATCTTCTACATATCTTTGGCAAGACTAAAACTAAGTATGTTATGGTTTTTATGAGTTCAGTAATATTCTGTGAGGCTTACACCTCGTGGTGAAAAATGCCTTGAGGTTTAATTTTGAAATGAGAAAGCTAGAAATGAGATAGTATCTACATGATTTTTTATTTATTTTAAATGGCAGCAATTAAAATATCTAAATTCCTAAATCCATTCTCCCCTTCTCCCTTAGTTCTGACCAAATTTGATGTTCAGAGTGGTGGTGAGTCGTGAAGAACAATTTCAGGGCCAAGATTTATACATTTTAATTGCTCATATTTATAAAAAAAAATCCATATGGAAGCCATCAACGCGTATCTCGGGAGAAAGCAAAAATATAATTGTGTTAGGAATGTGAGTTGAAATTTCTTAGAAAAGTTAGGATAAATTCTCACAAACTTAATTTTTTGGTATAGATTGGAGATATGCTGCTGAGCAATTTGTGAAGAACATTCCCCAAGTGTATGTCTTTGTTTGAAAATGGCAGGCTCCTGTGCTATTTAAGGGAATTGGTCACTCGATAAATCCTGCAAACAACTTGGTAAGATTTCTGCATCATTAGCACATCTAACCACCATTAAAAAATTGTTGGTGGAAACTTGTCTCATTGTTCATGGTGGTATTTAATACATTTATATTTTAGGATATTATTTATGTCACTACCACCAAAATTCTCAACTTTATCATTTTTTATATGATTTTTTGTTTAATTATGCCATCAATCTCGGATTTCCACCTGGTAACAAAGAATAATTTTCAGCTCTTCTTCATCAGGTATAAATTCCCTTAAAGATTCAATCTTCATTTTGGGTACGATCTTGGAACACTATGTGGTATGAAGAAGACATTACAATCTCTAAGTCTGGAGCTAGTAAATATTCTTTATAAGATGTATCGTCAGCAAAGAAAAAAATTAAGTGCATGTTTAGTCGTTATTATTTTATGATTATTAAATTATTAATTGCTATAGTTTGATGTAATTATGCTTTGTTGTGTGTATTAATTTGTTGGTAATCATTGTTTTGGTTTTGTTTTTTATTTTCTCTGCTATGTTTATGTTATTGTTTGTTTTTTTTTTTTTTGGAATTAATATACAATAATCTTTAAACACTCCCACCCACTCACACACCCAGATGTCCCCAGGAAGCTCGAACATGTGACCTCTCAGCCACATGCAAGGTGCTTTAACCACTACACCCCGAGCGAAGGGACAGTTGTTGTTTGTTTGTTCTCATGGAGTTTGTTACATTTTGTTTTTTGCATGGTCGAAATTATGGCGGTTTATTCATGGAGTTGATGATCTTTACCCGTGGGATTTGAATAAAGTTCAAGTTATGCTACCTTTACATCATTGTTGTTCATATTATTCTAATCTATAATATATATATATATATATATATATATAGATGAAGGATCATGTAAAAAAAAATCCCCACGTGAGAAAAAAGAATGAATCATGTCCATCAGATTTTAAAAAATCAATGGTTGATATTGAATCAAGCAACAACTAAAATGCAATCAAGCAACAAAATAATCAAGCAACAACTAAAACACAATCAAGCAACATTGCAATCAAGCAACGACCTGAATACAATCAAGCAATGCCGTGAATGCAATCAAGCATCTTTCTCACTTTCTCACGTTAAGAGTTTCTCACTGGATCCGATATATATATATATATATATATATATATAGAGTTGCGTTCATTTCTGAACCATATACCATGAATGAACAGTGACCATATATCTAACCATCCATTTATTTAATCAAATGGCTGTAATTTGGACACGTGGCATTTAATTATTATTTTATAAATATCAAAAGGGCGTTTTAGGTAGAATGGAAATTAGAATATTTAGTATCTAATTTTAGTTTGGTAATATCCTATTTTTATGCAACTTATCAAAGATATCATATCTTTTTTCTTTTTTTAATTAATTTTGTCCTTGTAAATCACTTTAATTCTCAACCATTGTAAATCACGTTCATTCTCAAAGAACACCCAATTCATCAAGTTAGAGAGCTCTCCCGCCGCCGCCGCCGCCGCCTCCTTACGCCGCCTCAGTAGAAATCAGGGCGTTCCTCAATTAACTCTACAAATAATCCCCTAATTATTATCTTTTTTCTGTTCATCTCTCCCTCCCTCCCCCCTCTCTCTCTCTAAAACTCACTGAAACTTTTAGTATCTGGAGCATGAATTTCGAATGCACTCATCAAGTGGCGGTGACCGCAGAAGGAGAATTCAACCACGACGAGTCGAGTTGTCGGACGATCAGACTCAAACTCACTAGGAATGTGCTTACCATGAATTGGACTTCCCACTACCACCATGAGCAAAATCTCGGATTCATGTAGTTTCTGAGATAGTGATTGTGTCAGGTTGGCGCACTCTTTCTCTTCTATGTTTTTGTCGGCTTCTCGTTCTCAGTCGTGATTTGCTGCGGATTGTAGTGGTGATTAATGTAGTAGAGATCAGATCCCCAAATTTTGACACTTCTGTCTTTCGAAAAAAATTAACGTTTTTAGATTTAGGGTTTATCTTTGTTGTTTTCTCTCCTCCATGTGGCTCCTTTGCCAATCCTTTGTACAGTTTTCTTCATTTGAATGACAGTCTTGACGTTGATCTTTGTGAAATTTCACTACTTAATAATTTTGATTCATGTCGATTCTCATGTATCTGTTGTGTGGAATTCTTGTTAATGGATTGTTAATTGTTTATTAATTTTTTACACTGTGTGAACTCAGTTGATATGTAACATCGTACGTTGTTGATATTATCATTGTTACATGTAGTCAATATCATTTTATCAAAATTATCGGTTTAATCTTAATTGAATTTTAATACACCTTTAATATCATTGTTATCTTTATTAAATATCATTATACGTTGTCGACATTATCATTATTACTTGTATTGAATATAATTTTATCAAAATTTGTCGCTTTAATCGTACTTGATTTTTAATACACCTCTAACATAATTGTTATCTTTATTCAATATCATTGCACGAATAATTAAAACTGTTTTATGCATTTAAGATCATTGTTATCTTTATTCAATATCATTGTACGAATAATTAAAATTATTTATACATTTAACGATAATATATTAGTGGAAGTTGATAGAATTATTTTACAATGACATACAAAATCATAAACAATGACACACGAAGCCATAAACAATGATAACGATTAACTTAAGATTATGGAATAAATCGTGGTGTATCTCTTTTCAATTTATATGATAATAATGGAAAAAAATCATGGGGGATTTGATTTGGTAACTGAATCCGAAAAATCAGCATGTAGATTTAATTCCATTTCAATTTATTCCGTTTAGGACTAATTTGCCCTTTCAATGATAGAAAAAGCTAGCAACAATGATAAATGACAACAGAAAATCTGGGACGTCTATTTTCAAAATTAATGGCTGGATTTTGGTCTCTGTTCATTCATGAACACATGTTCAGCCATGAATGCACACCTATATATATATATATATATATATATATATAGGGATGCATTAATATGTTAACCACTTCCCAGATGTTACCTGTTACCTCGCTGGCGGTGCATTATCTAGACAAGCTTACTACATTATCTAGGCAAAATGAGGTACATTGCGAAGATAATGTACTACAAATGTTTTGTAGTAACATTTAATAACAATTACTCCTCTGAGGACATTGATGTTGTGCGCAAGGAATGGGCCGAATGTGTTCAAAATTATGTATGATGGACAAATGTTTATTTTTTATTTAAGGATATTAATTGACATACAAACGTTTATTTATATTTTGGTATATTTGTATTTTGGGAATTGAAGGATAAATAATTATTTTGGATTTTGGATTTATTAATGGTCATTTGTGATTTGAATCTCATTATTCAATTATATTATTTTGTTTAAAAACTAATTATTAAAAAAAATCTTACGACAACGGTTTAAAATCGTTGTTATTTACAGTCAGGAAACCATTGTCGTAGATGTAAAAGCGTTGTCGTAGAGATATGTACAACAACAGTTTAAAAAGCATTGTCGTAGAGTGTGAAAAATCGTTGTCATAGAGATACATAAAATAACAGTTTGTTGAGACCAACGACAACGGTTATCAACTATTGTCATATGTATCTACGACAACAATTAATAACCGTTGTCTATGAACTTACTTTTTTTACCCTTACGACAACACCACCTACAACAACAGTAAAAAATACCCTACGACAACAGTTATAGACTATTGTCTATCAGCTTTTTTGTTGTAGTGATAGATTTTTAAAAATATTACTCTATTAATCAGCTTGATGTCTACCCTTCAATTAAGCGATAATCGGTTTGGGATTAGTCTTTGATAATTCATCGCGAAGAACGTCAACAAGACGAAACACTATCTTGCTCTTATCATAATTTTTCATGCTCAAATTCATATTGATTGTACGAAGTTGATGCAAAAGATCTTATTCCACATTTTTCATAAATTCTCCTTTGACAATTAATCATGTGATCAAGACTCTTAGAACTTTTGTTCAATGCTAACAATAGTCTTTTCTGATCAAGATTTTCTTCTTTCAGATCATGTATCTCTATCGGTAGTTTTTTCACATTCCTCAAAAGTAATTGATTTTGTCTTTTCAACTTACCTAGATTACTCCTTGATGACTTAGCTAGAGTCAATTCTCTAGTCAAGGTTATAATCTGTTCTCTCAAAGATGCATTCTCAGATGTGATAGTAGCAGATAACAAATAGACATGTTGTAATTTATTTGATAGTGATTCTAATGATAAATTCTTAGTATCTAACTCATAAGACTCCATGTCTCCTATTCATGCTCTTCTATTTCCATAAAGTTAGTGGGAAATGAGGTGTGTAGCTTGTCTTCTTCTGAGGTGAGGGCAATTTGATCTTCAACTGAGATATCTGAATCAATGTGGCTTATGAACGCAAGAAGTGATTCTCCATAAGAACTATCATCCTTCTCGTTCATCGGTGATTCTATATCTTGAGCTAGGTTTTTAAGTTTTTTTCCTCAGTGGCTTTTCTTCACACTATTCATTTCTTCCTCACTTATTTTTGGGCAATTTCTTCTCAATGGCCACTTACACTCATAGCATGCGTGAAGAATGATTGTGGACTGCTAAGCACTTATTTTCTCATTGGTGTTTCCTAATGTTAGAAACAAGAAAACTAGCTTACTCCTTATTTGATGTTTTGATGTCTCAAAACTAGCTTTAAGTTTCTAGTTAGTATCTATATGTAATCCTTGTATTGGATAAATTGAGTTGTAATAGAGAAACTAGAAATTGGAAGCTGTGAAGATCAATAAGACAGAAGTCTAGTTTCTAAACTAGAAACTAGAAAAGAGCTTGAGATTCTAAAGTCAAGTTTTAGAATTGAAAGTTGAAGAAACTAGAAACTAGAAATCAGAATTCTAGTTTTGAAACTTTAAACTTGAAAAGACTAGAAAATCAGTTTTTGGAAACCAAGTTTTCGTCACGCCCCCATTTAACTTTCTTGGTTTATGAGATTGCAGTGGGTTAGATCTCGAGACTACTCTCCGAATTGGACAAGGCAATAATAAGATAACAATTGAAAGACGACATTTATAACTTGGAAGCTAATTCTTTCATGGTTTAAACAAACATTTCCACAAGTAATTCAAAGTTCAGAGATAAACAAAAGGTTTCAAGCTTCTAAAAACCAAATGAATGTTGAATCGGAGATTCAGTTGTAGCGGAACTGGCTTAATGGAGATATGTATGTGGAGATATATATCTCAGGATCAAGCTCAGAATGCTCATAATGTCTTTTGAAGTGCTCACACATTTTTGCTACCAGCTCCACGTGCCAAGCTAAACCTATATGTTTTAGAAATAACATACAAGAGTTGAGTACACCGTGTACCCAATGAACACGTGCCCCAAAACATACAAATATAGATTGTTATGTCGTCACACATATAAGACATGATATTTTATTTGAAATTAATACATGCTTATCAAAATATTTTTTGATCACATGCTCAGCAGAGCTAAAATACCAACTAGTGATCACTACATGTTTTAAAGGTGTGACTTGGAAGCAGGCTTACTTCCAAGGCACGATGTACAGCTGGGAATGGCGTATCCCACTCAACCTATTGTCATTAAAGTGCACTAATCTCAAAACACACAACATTGAGATTCAATCGATAATAACCCATTTTATTACCCCTGAGTGTTAACCCGTGGTTAATCCACTCCACATAAACATACTAGGGATATGAACCCTAGCTCAGACATACTAGAGTTTAAGCTCGTGGTATTGCGGCTCAAGGGAATCCTTCTTAGCTCGCAATAAATGAAAAACAGCTTAAGGATTAAATCCTTGTTGTATTTTCACTAACGTCACAACTCTCTGGCCAACTACGTCTGGCTCAGAGGAACAAATAGGATGCACAAAAAATATTTTTGGCATAACAATCATTTAAAAACAAAAAAAAATTCATACTTCCACTTTGAAAAGGAAACACAATTTTGTGCTTTATACTCCCTCCGTCCCATATTATTAGTCCCAAATGAAAATGGCACAGAAACCAATGTATGTGAGTGTAGTAGAATTAATAATTTATTGGTGAGTGTGAAAAAGTTTTCTATTTAAGGAAACGAGACTAATAAATGGGACGGACAAAAAAGGCAAGTGGGACTAATAAAATTGGACAGAGGGATCAGAGTAATTTTTATACAGAAAGTCCACCTCATTCCATTATGAGTTTCACTACCAAAAATTCATGATTTTGCGACCACAAAATTGGTTGCAAATCCATCGCTAACTGCTATTTTGCGACGGATTTGCGACCAAAAAATTTATCCGTCGCAAATTTTCGCAACGGATTTGCAACCAAATTTTTGGTCGCAAACTTTTGCGACTAAACATTTTGGTTGCAAATCCGTCGCAATTTTTTTACTTAAATTTTGCCCTGCGTTCAAGGAGGTTCGAACTCAGGACCTCGCGCACGCGTGATGGACGCGTTACAACTGAACCAAACAATAATCTCATACATCATACGCACTAAAAAATATAAAAATAAAAAAATAAAGAACTTAGCGACGGATTCACGACCAAAATTTTGGTCGCAAAATTTAGCAACCAATATTTTGGTCGCAATTCGGTCGCTAAATTTAAAATTTAAATCCGTCGCAATTCCGTTGTTAATCCGTCGCTAAATTGCAACCACTTTTTTTTTGGTCGCAAATCCGTCGTAAATTTGCAATTTTTTTGTAGTGTTTGGTGGTTTTGCAGGTGTTCGGAAGCCCTTGTTTGTCTCAAAATATTTCCTTCAAAGAAGAAGAATATAATAAACAACAAACCAAGTGGATCAAACCATTCTATTTGCCAACCTTAATACATAACGTGTAATACATGTGCTGAGTAATTTGATTCTTAAACCTCTTTACATCTTTACAAGTCATCTCAATTTTAACCTAGGTATATCAAGTCTTTTATGTAATCTAATTATCACTGAATGCTTATATTTCATCTAGGTTTACAGTAATGATTCCATTATTCACCCGAATACACACATATTGTTAATATAAAATGAATCAGTTCTATAACAATATTCTTAAAATGCTTCACGTCCTAATTATTTTTATTAATCAAGTAATATATCATAACATGCTCATAAATTGATGTTCAAAATAAATATGGCAAAAAAAGAATGGAACCGATTCAAAACGGAGCAAAACGTGGAAGGGCCGCTTACAACAGCCCAACCACGGGCTGAGGGTTCAGTCGTGGCCCAACCGCGGTGGCAGGCAGCCAACATGGACGGATATACATTACACTTTGGGTGCAAGTGTACCCCAAAATTATTATTATTTTTTAATTAAAAATTTATATAACTTTTATTATTTATATATATAGTTTTACACTATATTTATATATATATATATATATATTTATTTATTTATTGTATCTCGAATTTATTTTATTCATATATTGTGCCTCTGATTACTAAATTTTTAGTAATACTATAGTCTACTGGCAAATTAAAATTATCAATCCCACATAGATTGTATAAGCGAATATTCTATATACTGAACCATCGTTTTTCAGTTTATTGTCCAAGTAATTCAGAATTTTGAAAAGGGTTTTTTTTAACTTGAAGCTAAATTTGCAAGAAATTAAATTATAGCAAGAAATAAACCAAGTTTCAGACAATAGAGAAGAGTTCAGATTCCAGGGCAAGTTCATATCTTGGATAACATGCAAGGAAATCAATCGATCAATTAAAAATATAAATTTAGGTGGAACATCAGAAAAATATTACAAATTCTAGGATTTGGAAATTCATAAAGTAGATTATCAATTTCCTATATCATTTCGGTCTCTAGAAAAATTAATAACTCCCAAAAACATCCTATTGTATAAATTCTTCTTTTAAGACACAATAAAAACCCATATTATCAATTCTTAAATCCATTAATTAATTTTCACTTTTCAGTCTCAAATTAATTAATTATGAATACCTAATCAAATGGCCAATTTAATCAGATTAAGAAAGCATTAAAATTGATAAACTAATTAAAGGTATTGAACGATTCGATAACCTAAACATGCATCCAAGACAATCACATATACCCTAGAATCTGATAAAAGGATTACCTACACATATTCATATTAAGCAAATGTATGAAAAGATAAAACCCGTAAATGTTCTTCATAAATAAAATAGTGTTGAATTTAATCCCGTCTTGAGAAAGTTTGATCCCAATCTTCAATCAACAACAATAATACTTGAAGAACAATAAAAACTATATGTCTAGGTCTAAAAAGTGGCATCAATCTTAAAAATCGCCAAAATACAAGTATATATATTAAGTCTAATTAATCAAACATGGAAATAAATGATAAATCAAGAAAATCTGCCTAAATAATCTGTGTGTCGATCGACAGGGCGTGTGTCGGTCGACACACGACTCCCACTTTGATCCTCTTTGTTCTCCGTGTCGATCGGCCTCCTTGCGCGCCATGTCGATCGACACGGCGGGTGTCGATTGACATGCACATTGCATGTCGATCCAGCCTAGCTCTCGACACCAATCTTCAATTGACTTCTATGTCAACCGACACACTGCATGTCGGTCAAAGCAGAGCACACAGCTGAAAATTGCAATCTCCTACTTAGTTGATTTTGCACTCCAAAACCTGAATTTCTCACCATGACAAGCAAACCAAACATAACACAAGTACGATGCAAAGAAAATAAAGTAAACACACAATTAAATAATCAAAAAAAACCTAAAAATCCATTGATAAGTGAACGAAATAACGCACTTATCAACTCCCCCAAACTTGAACTATTGATCGTCCTCGATCAAATAACCAAAAGAAATTCAAAGTCATGCAAACAGAGATGTGCAATGCCTCACAAGATTCAACAAAATCTAAGTACACTCTCATCCAAAAGATAATGTAATCAAAATCCAATCAAGATTATCAACAGTTTCGGGAAGAACCTCACAGATAGAAAGAATTTTCACAATCACTCATCACTCAAGTGTTTAGGACATGTGTTTCACTCAATTCAAAGTAATATAATTTTCTTAATCATAAGTTTGACAAATTTCTCATCTCTCCACTGCTTAGAAAGTAAAATAACTCGGTGAATAAAAAAGGTCTTTGTTAACGTGATTTTTGTATGTTAGTTAAATGCATATCTTTCTAGCTATAATTAGGGTTTAGTTAGATTTATCTTAGATTTTCATATCTTTCATATCTTTGTAAACTCTATATATTTCCCTTCAATGTATTTTCAATTTCATGGCAAATATTATAAACCCTATCATGGTATCAGCCTAATATATCAATCCTCCTCCCTCTCCCTCTCTTCCTCGATCGTTTTTTTTGCGCCGCCATCTTTGACGCCGGTGCACAATGTTCCCTCGGCCGAACCGGTGGTGCACGCCCCGTGCGCTATCTGTCCAGCCGACCATGTTCCCCCGCAGCAGCCTTCGCCAGCTCCTACGCCACCTGTTCCCACTCCGCTGCATGATCCTCCTAATGTTCATCCGATGCTTACACGAGCTAAAGTAGGTATTTTCAAACCTCGGCATCTTGCTTTCTATTCTGACACAACTCTTCATCGTGCTCTACTAGCATCTACTGAACCTCGGAGCTACAAATCCGCCATTAAAGATCCCATTTGGCATGCCGCTATGTCAGAAGAGATGGCTGCTCTTCACCGGAATCATACTTGGACTTTGGTCCCACGGCCTGCTGACACTAATATTGTTGGATCCAAATGGGTGTTTCGCACCAAGTTTCGCTCTGATGGCTCCATCGAGCGCCACAAGGCTCGTCTTGTTGCTCAAGGCTTCTCCCAAATTCCTGGTATGGACTTCTCTCACACTTTCAGTCCTGTAGTTAAAGCTGCCACTGTTCGTATTGTCCTCTCTATTGCCGTTCACCGCAACTGGTCTCTTCATCAACTCGACGTCAAAAATGCGTTCTTGAACGGTACACTTTCCACTCCTGTTTACATGGCTCAGCCACCGGGATTCATTGACCCAAGCAAACCTGATTATGTTTGCCGATTATCTAAAGCTCTTTATGGTCTTAAACAAGCCCCTCGAGCTTGGTTTCATCGAGTGAGTTCCTTTCTTCTATCGTTGGGGTTTCTTTGCAGCCGTGCGGACACTTCCTTATTTATTTTGCATCGTGGTTCTTCTATTATTTATCTGCTCGTTTATGTGGACGATATTATAATCACTGGAAATGTTTCTTCCCATATCACAGCCTTCATTAACCGTATGCAGTCCGAATTTGCGGTTAAAGATATGGGAAAGCTAAGCTATTTTCTTGGTCTTGAAGTAACATATACAGCTACTGGTTTATTCTTATCTCAGGCAAAATATGCGAAGGATATTCTCTCCAAGCATGAACTATTCGACGCTAAACCGGTGGTGACTCCTCTGCAAGCTGGCTTAGCTCTGTCTCTTGATGGTGATCCATTTGATGATATTACTTGTTATCGATCAATCGTCGGCGCCTTGCAATACCTTACGATCACACGGCCGGATTTAGCCTATGCCGTCAACCATGTCAGCCAATTTCTGCATGCACCAACGGTTGATCATTTTCAAGCTGTAAAACGCATTCTTCAGTATGTCAAGGGCACACTTTCTCTCGGAATTTCTTTCACAAGGACTTCAACGTGTAATCTTCTTGCCTACTCAGACGCTGACTGGGCTCGCTGCCCCGATTCGCACCGCTCTACCTATGGATATGCCATTTATCTTGCCGGCAACTTAGTATCTTAGAGTGCTAAAAAGCAACCCACTGTTGCTCGATCCAGCTGCGAATCCGAATACAGAGCGTTAGCAAATTTCGCGGCCGAAATTCAGTGGATTATACATATTCTTCAGGAACTTCGCGTCGACTTAGCCGGAAAGCCTATTCTGTTTTGTGACAACAATAGTTCAGTTTTTATTACTCAGAACCCAGTCGCCCACAAACGAGCCAAACACATTGGCATCGACTATCACTTTGTACGTGAGTTGGTTCAAGATAGGAAGCTCGACACAGCCCACATATCTTCCGAACTTCAGGTTGCGGACATTTTCACTAAGTCCTTACCACGCCCCATGTTTGAAAATTTTCGATCCAAGCTTCGCGTCGTCAGCCTACCGACTCTTGCTTGAGGGGGGGTGTTAACGTGATTTTTGTATGTTAGTTACATGCATATCTTTCTAGCTATAATTAGGGTTTAGTTAGATTTATCTTAGATTTTCATATCTTTCATATCTTTGTAAACTCTATATATTTCCCTTCAATGTATTTTCAATTTCATGGCAAATATTATAAACCCTATCAGTCTTAATTTTGGTTGTAATGGGACTTTCCTAGAAGGTAGGTCGTTTTAGGCTGAGTGATTAACACACTTATGATTTTCACAACTTCCCACATCACATCTACTTATCAACTTTCTCTTTTGTTCACCCCCTTTTTTTTCCAACGCATATTCACCTTGTGAACTTATTTCACAATCATTTCTCTCTTTTTTTTTTTTCAAAACACAAACAAACCCAAATCAACAAGGGGATATATTTTTTTCATCTTGTTTTTTTTTTCAAGTCAATTTCAAGTACATGAGCATTCAAATATTTCAACTAATCCACAGACTCTTATTCAAGCTACCCTTCTCATTTTTTTCAATTCAATCCACAATTGACTCACTAGAACATTACTTATATCAAGAAAATACTTTTCAAGCTCAAAGTGGCTATACGTGGTCATGTGTAGGGTTAGTGTTTGGGATAAGGCTTAACAAAAGAGATGTCTAAGATCATTTTCACCAAGTTTTACATCAATACAGTCTCGAGAGAGAAATCAGCCAAATTCTAGAATCCAACTCCAAACTTAATCACACATGAAAGAAAATCAGGCACAAATCTCACATAGGTTATTTTGTTCTTCCCTAACAGTCATCAAATCCCAATCAGATAAATTAAGCAAAATCAAGAATCAGAGAGCAACTTATCATGTAGTATTCTCCTATCGTCGGCTACTCATCATGCAGTCCTAATTATCTCAATTTTAGTGTAGATCAATCATCAATCAACAAGTTCCATAGATAAGAGATGAATAGTACATAATCTCAAGTTACACTTTAACAAATTTTGAACCTAGAAAACAAATACAATTGAAAGGAAAACGAAATACATGGAAAGAACTGAAATACACATAAAGAAATAATAATACATGAAAAAGAAATACAGAAAAATAAACAAGAAAAATGATAAAGGATTCCATTCCCACAAGTCATCATCCCCCCAATCTTATTCAATATGAAGGAAAGAATAAGTTTGAAAGTCAGCTTGTAAGAAGGGAATCTGGACCTCAATCTCGCTGCGGGCTCCTATCTCGCTCAGTCTGCCATTACCGCCGGTCGTATCGACACACTGGATCATAATGAGAAAATAAGTCCTCCATCTGCTGGGTCAGCTGTCCCATCGCGGTGGTGTGCGTGGCTTGCTGTGTCCGAATATCCTGGAGAATGGCATCTTGCTCAAGCTGATGCTCATGCACCTATCATAGCTCAGTCCCCAAGCTGGCTGTGGCTGTGGTCTGCTCCTGCATCAGATGGAAAAACTGCCCCCAGTCGGGGACAGTGCTCAAAGATCTCGCGCCGCCATAGGAAGTGGAAGCTCCGGCTCCGCCGTAGGAAGTGGAAGCGCCACCCCAGCCCCCCGTGCTGAAAAGTTGCGCAGTTTGAAAGGGGGGGCTCATCTCGGGGCTGCTCCTCGGTAGTCTGCCACTGTGCCCAATGCTGGCGCTCCTCTTAGAGAGCGGCCTCTTCCTCGCAGGTCCGTACCCGCTGGTCTGGCGGTGTGTCCGGGCGGCGTGCCAATCTAGATGTGGGGGGTGATGAGTTCATATTTTAACTCATTATTGGTTTGATTTATCTTTGTTTTTAGTTGCATTTTAGTTATTTTTATTGCATGAATCAATCTAGGAGGGTATTGCGCTTGTAGTGGTGTATTGTTGCAGGTTTTAGAACGAATTCACCGAAAATTCGTTCCGAAAGTAGTGACGTGTAAGAGTAGCAGTGAAGGATTTCTCCACACAAAGAATTAGGGCAATTGGCGCATGACAATGGATAAGCTTCGAGCTAGCTTTCGAACGCAACTGGAATCGGGTCAATCGGAGTTCGGGGGCAAATGTTATGGCCAAAACCGTGAGAACGACAAAATCGATTGACGCAGCCAGAGGCCAGTCGACATGGATGCGCGTCGATCGATGCAAACCCGCGTTAATAATAAGGTTTGATATTACAGATTTTAAAAGACAAAATCATTGATTATTATTATTCTGAATTTTCAAATATATTATAATTATATATAATATTAAAATTCATTTTAAAATATCAATTTTATTTTAAATTTATGATGGTAGTAAATTTACAACGACAAAAAATTAATGTAACTTGCCAAATAACTACAAAATTATAATTTATAATATATTTTGATAATTTATAATATATTTTAATTATATTAAAAATTATAAATTTTCGGCAAATTACATCAATTTTCCATCACCGAAAACTTATTGTCAAAATAAAATTGAAACAAAATTAATAAGTTATAATATATTTTAATAATATATAATTTATAATATATTTAAAAAAATCAAAATAATTTGTGATATAAATGATAGTTTCTCGATTAAAAAAAAAAGGTAAATTCTCTTCTTTCAAGCCCTAAAACTTCATACTCCGCGTCCGTTTCCTACCCAGCCTATTCACTAAAAGTTGGGAACAATTTCCGGAGTTGCAGTGAACTTGAATGTACAAAGATGAATCCAATGGGTGTGGCTCCGTTCAATTCGGGCCTAGCGCCGTGGCCTCCGCCACTGCCGCCGTTGCCCCCTCCGTCCTCTTCGTTCTGGACTTCTGCAAATACAAGCAGCCGCCTCAAAGAACTCTGTGATACTTTAAACATTGCCAAAACAATGTAATGGCATCTTAAACATGCTTTTAAAGTAAGATTTCAATGGGTTTTGCTAGGAATCTACATGAGTGTTAGTGGTGCATTTCAACCGCTGAATGAGTGTTTTCTATTTTGTGAGGCCTTGATTAATTTAAGAGAAAGATGAAAGCTTGATTTTATTTTAGCTTGGTAAGAAGGGTTTTTTTAATTTTTTTTTTAGCAGGCAAAAAGAGCTGGCGATGTTGAATCGGATGAAAGAAGGCGAAGGGGTTAGTGAATGTGACGACATGGGGCCTGGTGACATGTCGGTGGATAGATTTTCCAATTTTATGAAGGACAATGGTATTGAAGTTGAATTTCAAGAATTAATGTCGTTGAACGCTGCAAATGCTATAATTTCGAAACTGAGATTTCAGCTGGAGCCTTTCAGAGTTGCCACAGATGAGAACAGTCCTTGGGAGGATAAATCTGCTGTGAAAAGGCTGGCTGATAAAATGGAGAAGTATACAAGAAATAAACTTTGGCGGAAAAGGAAAAGGAGGCGTGTGGCCGAGAGCTTAGTCAAGGTATAAAAATATGCTAGACTTACCCAATAGAAATTCCCATTTAAATTTATGTTTTTGATTGGTAGTTTGTTTTACTTTTATAGGAGCGTGACCAATTTGATAAAATCGATAAAGAAACAGATGAATGGAGGAGAAGGGAGGTTGCTAAAGACATTGCTCAATGCAAGGTACAAACTGCAGACTTTCGAGAAAAATAGGTTGTGCATCTTCACTACGCAGTATATGTCTGTTCTGTACCAAGAAATACTTCAATTAATGCTAGCCATGAAGGGTGCGAGATGGCAAGTTTAAACATTGGTTGTCTATAGGAGTATAATGTGTGGGCTAACATGCTGGCCTTGTAATTGATTTTAAAATCGAAATCCTGTAGCCAGGCTGAGGATCAAATACAAACACCATAAACAGTTATATGGAAGTCTAAATGAGAGATGAGCTTAAGTTTGTGTATGGACTGATGTGACATGCTTGAAAATATGATATCATAATTGCCCAAAGTGCTACAAACAGCTTGTGTATGGACTGATGTGAAATGCGTGAAAATCTGACATCATAATTGCCCAAAGTGCTATAATTCTTCTTGCATGAGCTCAGTTTTTCTCTTTACATGAACTTGATCAATATATTGATCCAAGTACAGATACAGGCATCAAGTTTGGCAATTTATTTAGATATAATCTGATGATGTTTTGGTATGTACAATGCACCCATGGTACAGTAAGGATTTATAGTGTCTTCAAGTTGCTTCTTCTGATTCATTTAATTTTATAGTTTGGTCATTTGTTTCTTTTTGATGAGTTATTTCAGTTTTTCTTCTCAAGTTCTTGGTCTTTGTTATATGTTCTTAAAATTGTTTCATGTATAGATAAGAAACCTACTTTGGATATTGCATTCTCCCTTCGGCTTAATAGAGAGGCATTAACATTTTGCAGGTGGAAAGGTTGAAGGAAATAGCAAAGCTTAAGGCAAAAGAGGAGAAGAAAAGATTGGAATCAGAGGTAAGAGGTTAAGGGAATCGTTATTCTTCTATTTTTCTAGGCAACTATGGGGACAAGACAACTGAAAGCTGTGCTTACATCTTCTTTGGTTGGCACAGCTTCCTGCATGAGAGATTTCTGCCAATGTTTAACTATTTCTTGAATTGCCTGCCGCATCCAATTTGACATGAAAGAGTCTTTGCAAAAATAAGAAGTTAATTACTGCTGCATACTTATTTGCCTGAACATTTTACGGAGTTGGACTGTCTAAGTGAGATCAGTTTGTAATGGTGCCACTTTATGTCGTCCTTTTTTTTTTTTTTTTTTTCCATTTCATCAATGCATGGAACACCTACATTTGACTAAAACTTTGTTACTCAGTCTTTTGGTTCTCTAATCTAGCTCAGTCTCTGCATAACCTACATGTGTATTTGTCTTCAGTTATCAAGTATTTGTGGCATTAACCGGCCACCACATGTTTTAGGTCTTCTTTGCATTCCTTCTATGATATACTTACATGTATATATTATCTTCCAACTTTGAAAGACCTCAACATATATCAAATTATTTCCATACAAGGAGATTTTCTAGTTTCTAATGTTGATAGTGGACTTCTCAAATATTGCATGCAATTGTTCAGCCATTGAGAAAGCTCATTTGAACCATGTTGCTTCTTCCACCTAATCAATTGAATGTTTTCAAAATGTTAGTTTTTTTCTTTGTTTCTCAAGATCTGAATAACCATTATTTATTATTTATCTTATTTTTCAGCTTGAGCTGGTGTTGATTGTTGAAAAGCTCCAGGAACTACGCTCCCTCCGAATACAGAAAATGAAGAAACAAGGTGAAAACATCAACTAATAGATGAGATCGATGCTCTTTAATTTTCTCTTATGTGTTGGACTTATGGGCATTTTTGTCAACTTTTAAGAGGCTGTCTTTCTAAAATTAACTTAGACATGAATTATGTAGTTTTATAGCATCACGAGAAAATGGGCTAAACAGCTTACCCAATCTGTTAAATGTCACTGCTTAGGTCATTTTCTTCCTGAAGAGGATGACAAGTTTCTCGAACGAGTTAGAGCTGCAGTTGAGGAAGAAGAGCGGCAATCACTGGCTGCTGCTGATACAGATGCGGCTAAAGATGCTATTGCTACAATTGAGGTATCGAGAAAGCATATCAAGGGTCAGGCACAAGATGTGAAAGAACCAGACATCAATAATGGTGGAGATATAGAAGCCCAAGACCAGAAAGTTGATACTGCTGGTGATGGAGTTTCGAAGAAGGTTGCCCCTAACAAATCTAGAAATCCTGATTCAACTGAAACTGTCTCCAGCATAGCCTTCGATTCTGCTGCTAATTTGCCCATGGAATATTACCATTACTATCATGGTAGCAATAATGATATGGGCACACTCATTGAGGTAATTCCGATAAAACTTAGTCAAGATAAGCTGCTATATTATTAGTGAAAGTAGGATTAGTTGTCTGTACTCTTTCAAATTCAATGTAAAACATTATCTATTGCATTTATTACCCCATCCAAAGGTTAACTTCTAGGGAGTTTCTCGCTATTATTTAGTCGGTTTCATCCTTTATTGCAGGTAAGAAGAATGTGGGATGCATATATAAGACCTGGAGGAAGGTAAATGAATCTCACCAACCAATTTAATTGATAATAGTGCCAAATGCTTCACTGCTCAATGTTGGTCAAGCATTATTGTTTCCTAGCTGTTTAATATATTCACTTACCCACTGCAACGGCGCGATGTGTGATTCGTCCATGTTAGGGGCTAGGGAGGAAGCACCTAGTAAATTATTTGTTCCCTTCAATAAAACTAGTGTGTCCTTTGACATGTTACTTAATCTGAGCTGTCCAAGTGCGAGACGAGTTCCCTAGTCTTTTGACAGGGTTTACTTAATTTCTACTCACCACTCACACTGCTATTTGGCCTGCAGTTCAGCTTCAAATTGTTTTGCTGTTTCTATTTTTGATCCAGTCTTCATTATCATATCATTCAGGTGGTAGTGTCTGTCATTTTGAAGTTAGTTGACAAACCATATTTTATTTCTGCACTTTCACTAACTGCTTCTGTTGCTGAATGTCTTGATCATCTTATGCATGTGTGGGAACATGGATATACAGCCGCATACCAGGGCATTGGGTTCAACCTCCGCCTCCTGCAGATGAGATATGGGCCTCCTACCTGCTGAAACCTAAATCATCTTGAGCTTGTCAAATATCCTTGACCATGTCTCTCACTCTCTGCAACCAACATTATTTGTGTCAACTAGCAACTTAGGATTAATTAAGAAATGCACCCTTTTATATTATTACTAGATTTTGATGTTAACAAAATATTAGTCTAGTCAATTGAATTACTGCATCGGATTTCGGATTTGGACTATTCAAATTCAATTATTTTGAATAAATAATTCACTATTAAACTCAACTAAATTAAATCAATCTGTATATAGGGATGACAATTTGTTAGGTCAACCAGATTTTCAGATTTTTACTTTATACAACTGGTTGTTTTATTTTTAATAGGGCTAAGTCTAATTTGTATTCAAAATAGTTATTTTTTTTCTTGTCTAAAGTCCCCAAACCCCATCGGATTTACGACTGGTTTAATGTTTATTTGAACTTAATCTCTATTTTAATGAATATTTTTATTTATATTATAAATATATGATTTAACTTTGAAATATGAAATATATTTACTAATATGAAAATTATTATTTAATAATAATTAATTTATTCAATATATATATATATATAGATATATATATATTAATGTACTTCATAACTTCATTTAAACCTGTGTGTAATCTAACCCATTAAATACTCCATTCGTTTCGATTATGTAGTCCGGGTTATTATTTAAGGGTGTTTCAATTATATAGTCCAATTTCTATATTTGATATTATTTTTATATGGTCATTTACCATTACATCTCTGAATAATCTTGGAAAATGAGAATATTAAATGTAATATTATGAAAATGAGAGGTTAATTAATGCTTTAAATAAGAGTAATGTTGGAAGTTTGTTTAAATATTAAATAATTTTTGGCAAACGTGCAAGATCAAACTGGACTATAATATCACAAAATGATACTATATTTATATGCATTTTAAGAGAATATTCAAAAATATATTTAATTTTTTAGAATCATTATTATTGATGAAATTATATTATAAAGTTATTATTCAAATAATCTAAATTCAATAAATATAATAAAATTAATTTATTATAATATTATATATATTTTTGAAATTTAATTAATATAGTATTGCTTTGAGGTGTAAAAAATTAGATTTTAAATTATAGTATTTTCAAAATAACATAAAATGCGATAAAAATTACAAAATTAATTTTAGATAAAAATTATTATGAAGGAGTTTAACAACAGTGAAATAAATACATTTACGTAGATGATTAAAAGTAAATTATTAAAACAATATTCATGAAAAAAATAACAAAATGGAAAATAAGTAAAACTTTTTGGCTTTAATCTATATCTATATATCTATAATAATACTAAAGCAAAGAATTAGTTATAGAATAAAAAAGGCGGGAACAATTATTTCATCAAAAAAATTATTATTTCATTTGTTTAAATATATTATGATGTAATTAAATAGTTATTAATTAATACTAATCATTAAAATAATTTGTGTCATGTGGATATTTTCAATCTTATTTTCAATTTCTGTATTTCATAATAATAGACAATTATCTCCATTAATTATTAAAAAAAATATTTTTTTTCTCCAGATAGTTTATAATTTGATAATTTATATATGATTATCAACAAAATTATTTTAAAATTGTATTTTCAAAACATCCCAAGATAATAATATTTAATTATAATATTAATAAATTCATAAGATAGATTATTATAACATTAGAAATTTTATTATATATTTATATATATAATCTTCTGTAATTTATATATTAATTTGTATAAATTTGGTACAAATTAATCATATTTAATAACTTTAAAATATTGAATTATATATAATACGTATTATAACGAACAATGAGCAACCCACTAATGTAATTATTAGGGATGTCAATCGGGCTAACCTGTCGGGTTTCGGGCTAACCCTATCGGGTTACGGGCTATTCGGTCCAGGTTGAATCGGGCTGAATTTTTATCGGGCTAAAAATTCTTGAACCTAACCCTAACCCACCAGTTTTCGTGCTGACCCGTCGGGTTGGCAAAATTTATGAATTTATTTTTGTAAAGATTTTCTTAAAATATTTTAACAACTCCTAAAACAAAATAAAAATTAAAACAATGAATCAACATAAATAAAAGACATCAGACAACAATATCTTCGCAAAACAATAATGATAAGTAGATAAAAGGTTGATCAATCATAGTTTTAAAAAATATCAATCCTTATATACCAATTAATTTAAGTAATAGAAATACATTCTTCAACATATTAAATGATAAAATAGGGATTATAAAATTAAATGTAGCTTTCACTTGGGTGAACATAACAACGAAAGACTAAATATGCTTGAAAGGAAGAAATGAGTAGGTACGCTAATTAGGAGAGTGACGAGTGGAAGACAATGAAAGAGGAAGAAATATGAATTTTTCGATTTGAGGGTAATGGACTACGTCATTGTGAGAGATAGATGAGATTTTGCGTGACGGAAAATTAGGTCTAGAGAATTAGTTTTTTGGGTATAGTAGGATATAAATAATATTAGAAATAATGAATAATAAAATATTATATATATATATATATATTATTAAATATTTCCGGACCTACGGCCCGACCCGCAACCTACCGGGCTCAGCCCGTTCGGGCCACCAACCCGTCGGGATCAACCCATTCGGTTAAAAATAATTTCGGGTTGGAAATTTTTTACCCTAACCCGCATTTTAACCCACCAGTTTCGGGCTACCCATCGATTTCGGGCTTTATTGACATCCCTAGTAATTATATACATAATTATAAAAATCAATATATAAAATTATAGTCAAATATCACACGTTATTTAACAATTTTACTTTAAATTAGTAAAAGTACCAATAAATGTTTAACTTTTAAAATGTGAGTACATCAGTTTGAGCTTTTTTTTTTATCAACATAATAATTTTATTTTATTTTATGCTAAAATACATAATGTAACGTCCCAATTTCTTTTAAAAGATAAAATAATATAATAGACAACAATTTCATAGATGGGCACGTCACTTTTATGTAAATAAAACTTGAAAAAAAATTGTTTTCATTTGAAACTAAATTTAAAGAAAATTAAACATTTATTTAAAATCTTCTTCTATCGTCCCCACCTCAAGCACATCGTCTCGCCTTAACCTGAAAAATGTAATAAGTTGGGGTGAGCGTTATTAGCCCAGTGGTGAAAATGTTTATCCGAGCTATATAATTATGACAAGTATAACATGCAACCCGTGGCTGAAATAGGACATATGTAGCCCGTCGGCTAAAATTTATAACATGCAGCCCGTCGGCTGATAATATGTGTACATGCATAGAACATAATAAGGATAAACTAAAATTTAACACACATAGATCCACACCTTGACTAAAGACTATTTTTTAAACATGGAGGGAAAATATTAAATCAAGTTTGTGTTGTATTTAGAAAAATGAAAAATGGAGGAATATTTATAGTGAAATTCTAGGAAATCAAAAATCTAAAATTAATTATATAAATTAAATAAAAGTTTATGGTGGTGAAGTGAAAGGTTTAAAATTAAAATTTGAAATTAATAATAATAATAATAATAATAAATTAGGTATAATTTATTGAAATGTAAAAAGTAAAATAGTAATTTAATTTATAAAAGGAGTTACAAAAATTTTAAAAAATTTTGGGGTGTTACACATATATGTGGCATATATTAGTTTACTAAAGTTATAATAATGTTTAATGTATTTATAATTTTTTAACAAATCTAATAATTTCGTGCAATGCGCGGGGTGAAATACTAGTATTATATTAAAAGAAAATAGTCACTGAAAAATTGTTTCCGCCAAAATCATTTCTAGATTAATTTTTATTTTATTTAAAAATAAAATATTATATCTATAATTCTATTTTTTCAACTGTCCAATTTTACTTGACCAATTCCATCAATAGTTTCAATTTAGTATTATTGAGTCATTATTTAGTATATATAAACTGTAAAAAAATATTCATTAAGCGATTGTGTCAATATAATTAAAAAAATCTTATTTCTCCTTATATATCTTCATTCATAAATATGGAGAATTTATTTTCTCTTACATACTTTTAAATACTAAATTTGAATATTTAATTTGCCATTAAGATTTAAATCCATTTTATCAACGTATGCACAAATAAGATGAATGTGCTATAAATGCAAACTTTGTATTATTTAAAATATATATTAAAGGAATAAAAAATATGTTACTTTTCAATTCGCTTCATGTTTAACTATAAAGTAATTTTAAAGAATACTTTATTCAAGATTAAATAAATATTATTTTTAGATGGTTAAATTAATTTATTATAAATACAAACTATAATGAGTGCTATCTATAAAAAGCAAAATTAATATCTACAATCTTTTTAATTATAAAGAAAAGCGAATTTATGTCAAATTAAACAATCGCTGACCAATTAAAATAATAAATAAAATTATTGTTATGCTCTTATCTGATTGGCTACATAATGTTCGAATAATTTTTTTAAAAAATTAATTATTGTAACAATTAATTCCGCATAAAAATATATTTCTAATAGTAAGATATATCAAGGCAAAAAATTAATAATAACATTCTACTAAAATCTGAAGCAAAATAATCTCATTTGCTTGCATGATTAAGAAACTGGATTAATGAATGAAATCATCAACCAAGAAATAAATTATTAAGGATAACCGATGAATAAGAATTGTAATATCTATAAAATTTGCTTCAATTACTCTATTTATAGGCAAATATATATATATATATATATATATATATAGATATATATTCCAATGTTTAGAAAGTTAGAGAATTTTATTCTAACTTTTCTTTAAGTGAATTAAATTTCAGATTTTATATATTTATGGAGAGCGATAAGACATGTACATGCTCGAAAGGGGAAAATCAAATAGTTTCAAATAATGACCTCCACGCGGGTCTTACGCCAAGTACTACTTGGAGCAATAAATACAAGTTCGAAATGAAAGAAACAAATTGGGTCTATGTATGAAGACATAGCCCGCAGCTCATTTACCGGATTAATAACAAAGACCACGAATAGCATGCTAAGTAAATATTCAACTCGATAGGGATCCAAACAACAATAGAAATAAAAGTAAATCATTCGGCTCAACTCAATCAATGCTTGAAAGGCGTTTCAAATGAGACATGCCTCAAAGTATAAATTAAGAATGACAACATATAACGGAGTCTCGTAACAACTTTACATTTTCAATAAGACCACACAACTATCTCCACCACCATCCCCTTCGCCACAACGCCACCGCCACAACCGTCACCTGTTACCTGTATGTGGGAAAAATACACACAAGGGCTGAGTACTCCGCATATCCAATATTCACGGTGTCCCGAAAACAGATTACATATATATTATGGAAATGCATCGTATCACACATGCATAACATAAGAGTTTTATTGAAAAGAACTTGTGAATGCACAAAATCATTTTACCTCACAAGGGCATTCCCACTCATTTTATGACACCAACACAATCGTCATCCGAAATCACACCACTAACAATTTCATCACATCATCATATAATTCACATAAGGGTAAGATGGGAGTGGCCACTCGCCATCCACCCGGTAAGGGGGTCTGAGTCCTTACCTGACCGGTAGTCTTATTACTATTCGGGCTAATGCATTAAACTTACAATACCCCGGGGGTAGCTAATCCCCGATCCAGCACATCTCTAATATCATTCATAATCACCACCAACATCAACAACAACAAAAAAAAAATTAATTGCAAAGGTGCCAAAACATCTATACGGTGCTCCATAGTTTAAAAACATAACACATTTATTTTCTTTTGAAAACATTTGCAAAAACTCATTTTGTAGGATAAAGTAGTGTCCACCTTAATTTTGAAGAGGTGTTCGGTTCACTTGGTTCCCCTAGGTGATGCTTCCTTTTGACAGTCACCAATACCTAGATTGTTTAACATTTAATTACTAGGGGTGTATATTTTACTTTAAACATGTTATACATGTATAATCAACTCATCAAATTCATTTGGCATGCTTCATTCATAAACTCATAACAATAACACTTAATCTTGTTTATCACTAAACACATGCTTGCATAATCATTATTTACTTAAACATTCTCAAAAATTCAAGTATTCTCAATCATCATACATAATTCATAACCCTCTTGATCACATATACTCATGTGTTCAATCATAACCTTTTCCTAGGGATACTATAGTTTCAATTTATAATCATGTCAATGCCCTAGTTCTAAATGTGAATGAGTGACCAATTAATGATGCGATAATTTTTAAAAACATTCTTAAGTTGAGAAAATATGTTTATTAGATTTACAAAGACATATGAATTCAAGTCCATGACTCTATGATTTTGGCTTAGTGAATTTTTCATAGTCATGTATCTAGAATGTGATGCTATTTTCAAAATGATGCCAAATAAAATGTATAGAGAATTTGGGTATGAAATTTTATATACAGAAACTAGATTTTAAAATGGACATGCTCCAATTTACGGTTTGTGAAAACCATTTTTCGTTTGAAAGTTATGGGCAGGGGGAGATTGGATTATTTCAAGGAGGAATTCTACACCAAGTATATTCCTCTGACGTATCGAGTTCAGAAGCAGGCAGAATTTCATCGCCTGGTACAAGGAGAAATGTCCGTGACGGAGTATGACCGCATATTCAATAGTCTGTCGAGGTATGCTCCAGACGCGGTAAACACTGAGCAGAAGAAGGCACTCCAGTTCATGTCTGGACTAAGAACAGACATCCAAGCTTCCATCGCTTGCCTGACCGGATTGGGCTACAAGGACGCACTGCAGCGAGCCTTGAACATCGAAGCAGCACTGAAGAATGGATTATGAGCAGCTCTCTTCGCCAAAAAACTAGAGCAATCAGCAAAACCAGGATCAAAACGAAAGCAAGAAGATGCCCCTCAGATTTCGACAGCCGGACAGAAAAGAAATCGGCAAGGCAATCAGAATTTCCGCAACAATCAAGCCGGAAACCAAAGGAATTGCAAGAATCAAGGAATCAACCGCCAACGCAACTTCGCCATCAAACGCTCCAATCGCCGTGGAAGAGACCATCAAGGAGAATGCGCTGCTTATCGTGCCAACTGCTACAACTGCGGATGTCTGGGACATTATTCATCGCAGTGTCGCCAGAGCAACTATCGGCCAGATTTTCGCAACCAGCGCCAAAACAATCAAGGCAACACTCAACTGTGCGCATTGCAAGGCCAGCAGCAACCGCGAAACACTCGTAACCGCGCTATTCAAGCAAAGCCAATTCAGCAAATGTCTCAGCAGCAGCAGCCGCAGCAGCAACAACCAGCTCAGCAACAAGCACGACAAGGACAAGCCTATGCTCTGGAACAACCGAAAGGGAAAGAAGATCAGGGAAACCAGACAGGTATGGGATTGATCGATCATTCGCCAGTTATTGTGCTTTTCGATACTGGTGCATCGCATTTGTTTGTATCTAAAGATTGCGTTCAGAATCTAGGGCTTAGTACCGAGAGAGCGAAGAATGATTTGTGCATAGTAACCCCCATCGGAGGATCAACCCTCTCGAATCTTATCTGTCCAACCCTAGAAACTTCTTTTGGAGCATGTGTATTAAGAGCCAACGGTTTGAACGTCCTGCAAATGAGAGACGTGGACGTCATACTAGGAATGGACTGGTTAGAAGAGAACCATGCTACCATTCGGTGCAAAGACCGGATTGTGTCCTTTGGATAGTCTGGAAGAGAACCTGTACATTTGTACAAAGTTTGGAAAGGAACAAGGATTCCCTTAATTTCGGCAATGTAAGCATACCGATTGGCCAGGATAAAAGATAGTCGAGCTTACCTTGTGTACCTGAATGAGGATGATAAGAAGGACATTACCACTAGCGACATAGAAGTCGTCAAGTCGTAAGGGAGTTTGAAGATGTTTTCCCCGATGAGCTACATAGATTGCCGCCAGATAGGCAATTAGAATTTGTTATCGATCTTGAACCAGGTGCAGCTCCTATCTCAAAAGCTCCATATAGGATGGCCCCTAAGGAACTGCAAGAGTTGAAAGTGCAGTTACTAGAGCTATTAGATCTGGGATTCATTCGACCCATCGTATCGCCTTGGGGAGCACATGTCCTATTTGTAAAGAAGAAGGATGGATCTATGCGTATGTGCATTGACTATCGAGAGTTGAACAAACTCACTCTGAAGAACATGTATCCACTCCCAAGAATCGACGATCTCTTTGATCAACTTAAGAGAGCAAAGATCTTTTCGAAGATTGACCTTAGATCTGGATATCATCAGTTGAAAATCCGTCAAGAACATATTCCGAAGACAGCCTTTAGGACAAGATATGGCCACTATGAGTTTGTAGTGATGCCTCTTAGGTTGACAAACGCGTCAACATTATTCATGGATCTTATGAATCGCGTGTTTCATCCGTATCTTGACAATTTTGTCCTAAGAGTGAAGAAGAACATCGAGAACATTTGAGAACAGTCTTGAGGACCCTACGAAAGGAGAGACTGTATGCTAAGTTCAGCAAATGCAAATTTTGGCTGAAAGAAGTGATGTTCCTAGGACACATTGTGTCTGCAGAAGGAATCAAAGTGGACCCAACTAAAATACAAGCAGTGAAGGAGTGGGAAGCTCCTAAAACCCCGAATGAAGTTCGAAGTTTTCTTGTACTGGATGGATACTATCGTAGATTCATTGAAGGATTTTCTAAGATCGCAAGATCAATGACGCAACTTCTGAGGAAAGGAATCAAGTATGAGTGGACTGAAGAGTGTGAAGCGGGTTTTCAACGCTTGAAAGAACTCTTAACCACTGCCCCAGTTTTGGCAGTACCAGAGTCAGATAAAGATTATGAGTTGTATACAGATGCCTGTAAGAACGGTCTAGGTTGTGTTTTGATGCAAGAAGGCAAGGTGATTGCGTATGCATCACGTCAATTAAGGACGCATGAATTAAATTATTCAACCCATGACCTGGAGTTAGCAGCAATTGTCCACACGCTAAAGATTTGGAGACATCATCTCTACGGAACTAGATGTGCAATCTTCACTGACCATGGGATCCTCAAGTACTTCTTTGAGCAGAAAGATCTGAATATGAGGCAAAGAAGATGGTTGGAATTAGTGAAGGATTATGACTTGATCATTAATTACCATCCTGGTAAAGCTAATACAGTAGCTGATGCGTTGAGCAGAAAAGCCCCAACCAAAGCTTGTGTTGTAATTACGCATGAAGAAAACTTGATCAAGGAAATGGAAAAGCTAAATCTTGAAGTGATTTCACCACCAAAAATGGTGAGCACGAGAATAGCAGCCTTATTGGCAAGTTCTGATCTAAGGACGAGAATTGTGGAAGCACAATGAAAGGACGAAGGTTTGGAAAAGATAGGACTTCAAATCCGCGAGAAGAAAGTCACAAATTTTCAAGAAGCTTCTGATAATGCCATAATGTACGACGAAAGATTGTGCGTGCCACAAATTAATGATTTGAAGGAAGAAATCATGAAAGAAGTACACGAAACCCCGTACACTGCCCACCCTGGAAGTATAAAGATGTATCAAGACTTGAAGTCTAAATTTTGGTGGGAAGGCATGAAGCGAGACATTT
The DNA here is from genome assembly GCA_026898455.1 of Plectranthus barbatus. Lineage (NCBI taxonomy): Eukaryota > Viridiplantae > Streptophyta > Magnoliopsida > Lamiales > Lamiaceae > Plectranthus > Plectranthus barbatus. The sequence goes on from JAPKLW010000757.1 coordinate 314,636, forward strand.
CCATGTTTGTAGAACGATGTTTGGCATGTCAACAAGTGAAAGGATTGCATCAAAGGTCGTATGGAAAGTTACAGCCGCTTGACGTCCCTGAATGGAAATGGGATGCAATAGCGATGGATTTTGTAACCGGTTTACCCAAGTCCCAAGGAGGAAATACCGCTATTTGGGTAATCGTGGAACGCGTAACCAAGAGCGCACATTTCCTATTGATTCAGATCACGTATGGATCAGATAAGTTGGCCCAAATTTATGTCAAGGAAATCATTCGATTACATGGCTTGCCAACGACAATAACATCTGATAGAGATGCAAAGTTCACATCTCGATTTTGGACTAGTTTGCAGAAAGAGCTTGGAACCTGTTTGAATTTCAGTAATGCGTTTCACCCTCAAACAGATGGTCAAACAGAGAGAACCATACAGACTTTGGAAGATATGCTCAGAATAGTTGTTCTTGACAGAGGAGTGAAATGGGAAGCAGTTTTGCCGCTGATTGAATTTGCTTACAACAACAGTTTCCAAGCCACTATTGGAATGGCCCCGTATGAAGCACTTTACGGAAGGAAGTGCAGATCTCTGTAGTATTGGGATGAAGTTGGAGAGCGTAAAATCTTAGGACCTGATTCAGTCACTGAGATGATAGAAATTGTTCGACAGATCCGCGCTAGAATCAAGGAAGCTCAGGATCGACAGAAGTCTTACACTGACAAAAGACGAACCGAGTTGACATTTGAAGTCGGAGACAAAGTGTTTTTGAAGATATCGCCCTCTAAGGGAATCATTTGTTTTGGAGCTAGAGGCAAACTTAGGCCACGATACATTGGTCCTTACGAAATTTCGGAAAGAATTGGAGCAGAGTACGAGGTAGCAGAGGAGTGGAGCTGAAGACTCATCTTTTGTAATAGTTAGATGCGGAAGTGTGTATCTTCATATCCATACTTCCTTGATAACTTTCCGCTGCTAGACTCAATGTCTTTTGTTAGACTTTTGTTATTATCAAACTTGTTAAAACTCTGATATTGGTTTACTCAAGAAGCTACGATCCCTTCTTGAGGAGGCACCCTTTATAATCTTTTGCTTACCTTGGGATAAGTGTGTTGATTTCTATATTATTTTCTTGAACTCTTCTTATTGATTGATATATCAAGTGCAAGTCTCGTACCCGATATACCTCATTTCTTTGATTTATGTCATGTAATTAAATCGGGGCGTGGCAAAAAAACATAATATATATTAAAACAATTTAGTTTGTGCAGCTCATAAAACATATCATGCATATTTTCAATATAAAAAATGCAATATTTTGGACATAAAAATGCAACATATAATAAATGCAAAAAATACACTTAATATGCAAAATTTATATTCTTTATAATAAAAATACATCTTGTTCAAGTTAAAAATGCATCATTTGATGCAAAAAAAAATTGCAGCTATTCGGGACATTTTTTTTGGTAATTGATTCATTTTTTAATCTTGAACTTAAATTTGATAAAAAAATATATAACAACTGTATATGAAATCAAAACTTTCGTGCAAATCTTTTAAACTCAACATTTGTAATATGGATATCATATGAATTATTGTAATATACGTTTAATTTGATAAAATTCATAAAAACATATTATAACATGTGAAAATTGAGCTTAATATGCATACAAAATTTATACGATTTAGAATAAAAAAAAAAGCATTTTGTTCAAGTTAAAAATACATCATTTGATGCAAAAAAAAATGCAGCCATTTGGGATATTTTAGATGCGTAATTGATGTATCTTTTATTCTGAATGTTAATCTAATGAAGAACATATAATAGTTGAATATGAAATCAAGGTTTTTGTGCGAACTATTAAATTCAACATATGCAATATGGATATCATATGAATCATCGTAAAAATACGTTTAATTTGATATATAAATGATAAATAATATATTTGAATCAAGAAAGATATAATCGTTTAATTATAATGAAGGAAAGAGAAATTGAGGAGAGAGAAGGTTTGACTTTTGAGATAGACCAACGTAAATTTAGGGATAATTTTCATAATGTACACAAAGTTACTAGCATACTCTTTTATTATGTTTTTTTACCTTAATTAACAAATAATCATAGTCATTAGATTAAAATTATAAAGGGTGGAGATTTATTCTTATTTAACATTTGGGAAGATATTAACATATTGTTGGGAAATCTGGCTAAGTTTCCCTTCCCCAGTAGCTACTTGCTTAGATTCTAGTTTGGTGTTTTGGTGGATCAAATCCTAAGTCCAACCAGCGTCAGTTTGTCTCTAGAATAGCTCTAGTCTCAAATGTAAAGTCCTGTATAGGTATTTTGAGTTGTAAGTCGCAGCTGATCAAGACTCATGCTGGCTACTGTTCACCAGCATGAGATGTGCTTACCAGTTGAGAGAAGTCTCACCAGCAAGCGGCTGACAAAGACTCATGCTGACACTGTTCATCAGCATGGAGTAGAGCTATTGACTGGTTACTGTTCACCAGTTGGGAAGATTTCACCAGCAGGAGGCTGAGAGATCTTACCAGCAGAATATGTGTTCTGGCTGATACTGTTCACCAGCGGTGAAGCCACCAGTCACGGGAGATTCCAAGAGATAACATCAGACGAAGTGGTAGACCTTGATTGTGCTAAGGAAAGTCACCAGCAGAGACTACCAGCACAAGATCACCAGAATGATCTACCAGTCGGATGTTATCAGCAGAATTCAAGATTCGCTCTCCCAGAGTCTTAGAGACAAAAAGAAGATTCGTCGAGGAATTAACTGACAGAGTATGACTTTAAGGAGGATACCTTAAAGTCTATCAGTTCAAGACTATCAGTTCCGATTCCTCGTACTGACGAATAGAGTCGTTCTGACACAAAGAGATCTGTGTCAGATAAAGCGACCAAAGGTATGGCGCTTTCCAGAAATTCCTACCTGCCGCCTGCAGAAGGACATGCGAGGACAGAGACTTTTCCGGATGTGTCCAAACGGCTAGTATTTGAATCTGAATCTCACGTCTATAAATACGTGAGATCCAACAGCAGTCAATACTCTTAGCCACTCTTGAACTACCGAAAGCTCAAACGCATTCATATCAGCGAATAAGAAATCTTTCGAGGCTTTTCTTAAAGCTACTCCGTGTGTCAATCATTTGAACACGAGACTCCAAGCTTCTAGCTTGTGAGTTATTGATCTCATTTGGTGTTCTTTCTCATTCCGAGGAAGAACATAGCAGCTCTTGAGCCAGCCAGCTCCAGAGTTATTACGGGCAGTTTTTGCCGCCAGCAAGAGTCAAGTTCTTGGGAGAACTCAACACCCAATCAGTCGGAGGTGGAGGTTGAAGTGACGTGCTCGCACTCCATCCATCTGACGAGAGTTGAAGAAGGACAAGGACCGGGAGCGGTTGATCCAGTGAACTGGTAGACGAGGCATCTACCAGCTGGAAATAGATCGTAGGATATCTTGTACCGGATTACTCTTTTTAGTGAATTTCCAGTGCTTCGACTGGAGAGTGGACGTAGATCTGTTGATCGAACCACTATAAAATATCCTTGTTATTTACTGCTTTCAGCATTTGCTTACTGATTTAAAACCCAGCACCCAAGTGCTGGAGTATAACTGAAACCAGTTTATAACTGTGCAAACTCGACTCTAAAATTTTCTAAGTCCTGAGTCATCAGCTGACCAGCCAGTTGCCAGTCAGCTGAATACTCAGTTGCCAGTTGACTTACCAGCTGACAAGGTCCCAGTCAGCTGTGTAACCAGCAGAGTGCAAGAAACGAACTTACGTATTTTCCGCTGCCAAAGTATACCCTGATATCCGGGACCAACAAGTGGTATCAGAGCGGACGGTTCTTACAGACCGTTCGTTTCTGTGTCGCTTAGGACCGTGATCCACGTTTCCTTGCACTCCTGTTTGTTTGTCTGTTTGTCTAGCTCAGGTACTTCAAGATGAATATCCCAAAGCTAATGGACTACAAGACGGAGAAGCACTCTATATGGCGAAAGAGGACGCTTATCTCCCTGAAGAGCATCCATCCAGACATGAAAGATGTACTGGAGACAGGGCCAATAGAGATCACCAAGATTCAGCATCAGCTGGGAGATCGTCCAGCTGCGGTGGTCCCAAAGCCCCAAGATGAATGGAATGCTGAGGACAGAAAGCGGAATCAGTTGGATTCCATTGCACATGAGCTGATCCTTGCGTGTCTTCCAGAATCGCTGATGGAGGACGCACTGCGGTTTGATACTACTAAGGGAGTATGGGATTTTCTTGATAGTTTATGTCAAGAAACTGACCAAATGAAACGCAACAAATTGCAGGTTGCGGTGGATAAATATGAGTCCTTCCAGATGCTGACTGGAGAAACCATCAAGGAGATGGAGGCGAGATTCAACGCCATTGTCAGCGAGCTGAAGTCTCTGGGCAGGGAGTACGAAAATGCTGATCTTAACTCGAAGATCCTGTCCAAGATGCCGAAGGAGGATTGGTTTGTGAAAACCACCGCACTAAAGGAGAAAGATTTATCCAAACTAACTCCTAAAGAAGTGTTTGCTCAGTTGCAGGCACATGAATGGGATATCCAGATGGTGAATAAAAACGAGGCTATCAGGAATGTTGGATCCCCCAGCGTTAAGGCTCAGGACGAAGCTTACTTCGTCAAGAAGGACTTCAAGCGGATGCCCAAGAAGCCCTTCCATGCTGACAGGCCTGCTGGGCAGATCAACCAGCCGAAGGAGATCCCATCCACGTCAGGATCTTACTCCAAAAGTGGCGAGAGCTCTATCGCTGAACTTGAGCAGCAAATGAAACGACTGGCCGTCCTACTGGAAAAGGCTAAGTCAAAGCAGGGAGTCTCTTCAAGCTCAACTGACGGGAAATTCGTCAAAAGAGCTCCTCGTGCTTGCTATCAATGCCAATCCCCTGACCATTTAAAATTTGAATGTCCGCAGGTGGACAAAACTGAGAGGGAACGGCTGAAGAAGCTCTTTGAAGAGCGTGCCTCCAAGGCAGTTGCCAAAGCCATGCTGACAAGGACTGAAGTTCCTGATATCCCCGACCATGATGATGGGGAATACGAGTCAGATGGAGAGTCTGAAGAAGAAGCTCTTCTGGCATTCATGGCTGCTCTAGGAGAAGTGTCAGCTGAAGAAGATGCTGACAAGGAAGAACATCTGGCATTGACTGCTGATGATGAGGTACAATCAGATCCTCAATTGCATATCATGCCTGTTCAAATCATAGACGATTCTGAGTCGCATTGCTCCGACTCAGAAGATGTCACTTTAGATGTTCTTCAGCATGAGTTTTTAAAATTTTATGAAATGAAAAATGTTTTAGCTGGCGAAAACACTTCGCTGAAAAATCAAGTTTCCATTTTGACCAGTGAGATTGAAAAATCTAGGTCACTCAGTGAAGAGCTAGAAACTTTGAAAAAGGCTCATTTCGACTTGCTCCAAGATTTTCAAAGTACAAAAACTGAGCGAGATAACCTTCACAGTCTCGTTCTGGAGCAAGAAAATAAAATCAATTTTCTAAACAAGGGGTCTAAGGATTTAGAGGCAGCTCTAAGTCATTGGAGAAAACCTTATGATAAATCCGGGTTGGGATTTACAAATGATTCGAGCATAAACCAACCCAATGCTGGTAAGGGTAAGGGCAGAACGGTAAATGAGTCAGCACCAGCTGGTGCTGCCAGCATACCTCGTATGGCTGATCAGCAAAGGAATCATCAGCCCAGATATAGAGGTGAGTCATCACGACAACAACCTCGACTGGCAAATTCCTCTGCTGACAGGACGCCAGCACACCCTAAGAAGCTGACTAAGCCAAAATATTCCAAGGCAAGGAAGTCAGCACCAGCAGCCAGTGGAACCCGACAGCCAGCACCAGCTGTCCAGAGGTTCCACACACAACCTTATAAGTATGCCAGCATACTTACAAGGGGTCCCACTCTCAGCAGAATACTGAGAGAAGGACAATTCCCGATAGGAGGAATACCTATCGGAGGCCTGAGCCCAATCAAATGTTTTCATCAAGGGCTAGGAAGGCTAACCACCGTGGTCCACAGTTCCAAAGACCACCAAGGCAGCACAAGCGGTCGGAAAGAAATTTCCGATCTCCTCAGAAGAAGAATACTTCTAGAGGAACTGCACACACAGCCACACCTTCCAAAAACAATTCCATGCATTATTTTAAGAGGAAGGGAAAGGCCACAGGTGATGTCAGCAAGGGTAACACCGAGCTGAAGATCACACAAGTCTGGATTCCGAAAGGAATGATCCAGAGATCTAACCCTGCAGGACCCGCTGATGATCGGGGACCTAAATGATTTCATTTTTCTTGCAGGAACAGGATCATGCACATCAGCTTCAGAGGTCGAGCGAGTGGATCATTGACAGTGGTTGCTCCGCTCATATGACTGGTGAGGAGTTCTTGTTTTCGGAGCTCACCAAGGTCAGAGGACCTCCAGTTATTTTTGGTGATAACTCCAAGGGCAGAGTTATCAGCAAGGGATGCATAGAGAAGGATGATGTGCGTATTGTCAACGTGTCCCTTGTTACCAACCTGAAGCACAACCTCCTGAGCATCAGCCAGCTGTGCGACAATGGTTACACCATTGTGTTTGACAAATCCGGGTGCCAGATCAAGAATGAAGAATCTGGCGAGACCAAGCTGAAAGGTGTCCGCAAAGGAGGGTTGTATGTTGTTGACTGGCAAAGCGGGAAGACTGATACATGCTTTGTTGCCACCAGTTCCATGGAGACCAACTGGCTGTGGCACAAAAGGTTAAGTCATTTGAATTTCAAAACTATTAATTATCTAACCAAGCATGATCTTGTAGATGGTCTTCCCAAGGGCGGGTTCAAGAAGGAAGGGATTTGCAAGGCCTGCCAGCAAGGCAAACAGACCAAGAAATCCTTCAAGAGCCAGTCGCCAGTTCACCCTAGTACCAGTCAGGTACTCGAGCTGTTACATATGGACCTGTTTGGACCAGTAACGCCGCAAACCATTGGAGGAAGACGATATTCGCTGGTGGTAGTCGATGACTACTCGCGCTATACATGGGTGAAGCTTCTCAGAACAAAGGATGAGGTGAAGGTGATTCTTCCAGAGTTGATCATCCAAGCTCAGAAGCAGAGAGAAGCTGTCGTGAAGCGAATTCGTTCGGACAATGGGACTGAATTCTGCAACGGTCCGCTGATGGATTTTTGCGCGGAGGCCGGGATCAAACATGAGAGATCTACACCAAGGCAACCACAGCAAAATGGACTGGCAGAACGTAGGAACAGGACGCTGAAGGAAGCAGTCCGATCCATGCTGGCTGAGTCTGGTTTGGGTCAGAGTTTCTGGGGAGAGGCGTTGGTGACTGCTTGCTATACTCAGAATAGGAGCGGGATCAACGACAGACTTCAGAAAACTCCCTACGAAGTGTACTTCGGTCGTAAGCCTACTTTAGCTCATCTTCGTGCATTCGGTTCTCCATGTTATATCCATAATAATGGGAAGTCGAACTTAAATGCTTTCTCGCCTAAAGCTGATGAGGGTGTGTTTGTCGGATATGGACACCCCTCTCACAAGGGCTATAGAGTATTTAACAAGACGACCCAGCTTGTGGAAATAACATGCAATGTTGTTTTTGATGAAGCTACTTTAGTGCGCAGGACCTTACGCCAACTGGCAGAAGATGTTCCTGAGGTCAATGATGTCAATGACCAGTTGGGCAGGAATTCTTCCAATGCTCAACCAACTGGTTCGACTAGACCGATGAATGGATCATCTTCACAACCAGTTACCTCAGGTGCCCATCAGCAACCTGAGAGGGTCGGTGATGCAAATGACCTTGCTGAGACCTTACACTCAATCTCCCTGAGTGGACCCAGTAACAATCTAGGGGGAATCCCTACTGGCCTTTTTGAAGAAGAAGGCAGTGATGGACCAGCTGGAGAGGATGTTCCAGCTGATGCTGACAACATTGGTGGAGATTCAGACAACCAGTCAGACGGTGATACTGGTGAAGTTCCAACTGAAGGTCAACCGCCAGTTGCTGTTCCAGCCCCGACTGGTGAAAATTTGGAAGCACCAGTCGTCAGGACAGATGAACCTGTTTCCCAGCCGGCACCAGCGGTCGCTGGTCCTCCCAAATGGCTGAGGGATCACCCATCTGATGCTATTCTCGGTGATCCGGAAGGTTCTGTCCAGACTCGACACGGCAGAGAGTTTTTATCTTGCTTTATATCTCAGATGGAACCTACATCCATCAAAGATGCGCTCGAATCTGCCGATTGGATCAATGCCATGCACGAAGAGCTTGCGGAGTTCACTCGCAACAATGTTTGGGACTTGGTAGAGAGACCATCACACCAGTCAGTGATCGGCACCAAGTGGGTTTTCAAGAACAAGCGAGATGAAGATGGCATTGTGGTCCGGAACAAGGCTCGTTTAGTCGCCAAGGGCTATAGACAGTGTGAAGGCATCGATTTTGATGAGACCTTTGCACCAGTTGCAAGAATGGAGGCGATACGGCTGTTTTTGGCCTATGCAGCGTATCACGGCTTCACGGTGTTCCAGATGGACGTGAAGAGCGCATTCTTGAATGGCGAACTAAAGGAGGAGGTATATGTAGAGCAACCTCCTGGATTCGAAATTGGCACCAAAGTGTACAAGCTAAGGAAGGCCCTGTATGGATTGAAACAGGCGCCCAGGGCTTGGTATGATACACTATCTCAGTTCCTCACCAGCAATGGATTTCGAAAAGGGAAGATCGATCGGACTCTCTTTCTTCTCAACGATGGAGCTGACATGCTGATGGTGCAGATCTATGTCGATGACATCATCTTCGGATCCAAGAACATATCTCTCTGTGAGAAGTTTTCTAAGCTGATGCAGACCTCATTCCAGATGAGTATGATGGGCAAGCTGACATACTTCCTAGGACTTCAAGTCCAGCAATCAGCTGATGGTATTTTTATCAGCCAGCGGAAGTATACCAAGGATCTAATTCAGAAATATTGCCCAGAGAAGACTAAGTCTCTAAGGATCCCGATGAGTACCAGCTGTCAGATATTTCTCGATGAGCAAGGAGAATCAGTTGATCCAACTGTTTACAGAGGAATTATTGGATCACTCCTCTATCTCACTGCCAGCAGACCCGACATTTCTTATTCAGTCGGAGTGTGTGCCAGATTTCAAGCTAATCCTAAGAAGTCACACATGGAAGCTGCTAAACGGATTGTGAAATATCTGAAGGGGACAGAATCTCTTGGAATATGGTATCCCAGAAATGATGAGCTTGCGCTTATCGGATATTCAGATTCAGATTTCGCTGGATGCCGTATTGACCGCAAGAGTACCAGTGGTACGTGTCAGTTTCTCGGACACAAGCTGATTAGCTGGTTCAGCAAGAAGCAGCACTCTGTAGCTACTTCTACCACTGAGGCTGAGTATGTTGCCGCTGCCAGTTGCTGTGCTCAAATTATTTGGCTCAAGCAACAACTGGCTGATTATGAAGTGGACACTGGCTGTGTTCCCATTTATTGCGACAACAACAGTGCTATGTGCATCACGAAGAATCCGGTTCATCACTCCAGGACCAAGCACATAGACATTCGACATCACTTCATTCGTGATCATGTCGAGAAGAAGGATGTCAGCGTGGACTACATTCGTACTGAAGATCAACTGGCTGACATCTTCACAAAGCCCCTGCCAGAAGCAAGATTCAAGGAGTTGTGCATCAAACTCGGTCTTATGGAGATTGATGCGAGCCTTAATGATGAGGAAGAATGAGTCCAAGCTCTCATTCTGTTCTTGATTCTCTGGCGTATGCTGATTACAACTGAGTCCAAGTTCTCAGTTGTGGTGTTTCTCGACTAGTGGTGTCTACCAACCACAGATGATATCTACTGGCGGACTTTATCCCTCAATTGTCCAAGGAAATGAGTCCCAGCTCTCATTTCATCTTGCCAGCTTTTATCTTCCGCTAAAGCAAAATTGGGTCCCAGCTGCCACCTTCTAGCAGTGTTGAAGAAATGGATCCACTTCCAGTTGCCAGCAGATAACTGGTGGTCATTCCCACGACTGGCGAAAATTGAGTCCAAGCTCTCAATTTGGTTAAGGTCGCTAGTCTGATCATCAAGTGGTATCAGTTGCTAACTGATGAGTTTGCCAGCAGGACGTGCTACCAGCAAGTGGTTGATTTCTCAAGTGGTCTCAGTTGCTAACTGATGATGTATATCTACAAGGTGGTATCAGCTGCTAACTGAAGAAATTATCATCAAGTGGAGAAATGGCTCTTCAATAAGTGGTATCAGTTGCTAACTGATGAGTTTGTCAGCAGAATGTATTATAAGCATGTGGTATCAGTTGCCAACTGATGAAGAGGCCAACCAGTTAGGGGGAAGTATGCGACTGGTGTATGCTGGTGATGCCCAGCCAAGCCAGCTGTCGCAGAAATGGCGGGATTGTTCAAATCCATGTAGCGTGTACTGGCCTCCGAATTTAATGCGGCATTTAATGCCACATTTAATGTGCACAGTGGCTGCGCAGTCCGACTTTTGGTTTCCACCAATCGCTGAGCTCCACGTCAGCTACACGGCGCGCCCCACGTCAGCACGACCGCGCACGTCGCACAGGGAAACGGGCCTGCTGATGACCGTCGATTCCCGCTTGCTGAGCGTTGATCCTGGTCGTCTGATCTTGCATGAACTCGAGTATAAATACTCGAGACTCTTCATCGGAAAAACCTTTACGTTATTTCAAGTTTTTTCCAGCCCTAATCTATCTCATTCTCTCTCAAAATTCTTAAGTTTCCTGAGATTATGGCTTCATCTTCACGCCCCCCAACTGATAATCCCCCGGAAGACAACCCACCTTCCACATCTTCATCGTCTGGTGAGCCCAGACTACCAGTTGCCGAGCAGCACATGCCGACGTACACCGGCATTGTGAAGATTGAGGATATTGACTATACTCTTCCGTTCGCTCGACTGGTTCAGCTGAACAAGCCGGCGACCAGGGCTCAGCTCTCGAACGCGCAAATGAGGGCGGCGCAAGTTCAGAAAGAAAAGATTCTGAACGAGAAACTGGCGCGCAAGAATTATGGGGAGGAGTTGATCGAGATGATCGACCGGGAAGGCCTTCGTCAGTATTTAACGGCAAGGCCCGAGACCTTCCATCCGCACATGGTAGCCGAGTTTTACGCTCGGGCCGTGGTTGCTGACGACAGGAGGTCGTTCACTACATCGGTGTTCGGCCACCTGATCACCGTTACCGCCGAATACCTCGCCAATCTCTTCGGCCTGAGGAATGAAGGAGAGGAAGTCGCCGCGTATCATCAGGATGATACGGTGGAATTCCGAAGGAGGTGGACACAATGGAAGAGGGACGAAGTCACCGTCTTCCGGACTGGTATGAGGAAGTCGGAGATGGATGACTGGTGGCAGATGGTGTGCGACATCGTTGTCAGGATGTTGCAGTGCGAAGTCGGATCCTACGCCGAGCTGAGCCTGCGTAAGTTTTCGGTGATGTGCGCGCTGGTGGATGGGATTGAGGGCAACTGGGCCGAGTTCTTCTTTGGCCGGTTGCTGGAGAATGTAGCCAGGAACGCCAACATTCCAATTGATGGGACGTTCGCTCACTCCGTATCCTTTGGGCTGCGGATCAGCCATATCCTGGAGATGGAGATTGGAGATGGAGTGGACCAGGGGGAACAACTGGTGAGTTCGGACTTCATTCCGCCCACCAAGGAGCAGGCCAAGCTGCCTCGCCCTGACTACCACAAGCCGCGGAGGCTGAGGGGAAAGTCAGCAGTGGATCCAGCTGAGGTCGTCTCGGAGGAAGAAGAGGAGGATAAGGGGGAACAGGTGCCAGTCATGGCACAGCCGCTGACGGAGGAGGCAAGGGCCGAGCTGAAAAGAAAGATGGAGACTGAGTCTCTTTTTACTCAAATGAAGGAGGCGGAAGTGGATGCTTCTGGCAGTCGCCCTCAGCCAGTTCAGCAGGTGCCAGTCACCAAGAAGACCTCCCGCAAGAAGCCCAAGACTTCTCAGCACCAGCAGCCACCATCAGCTGTGGCATATGATCCCGAGCCTGGGAAGATCTCCATCCCAGTCAAGAAGAACATTCTTGGATTGACTGAGGAAGAGACGCTGGAGAGGATGACTCGCAAGAGGAAGCGCATCCAAACCAGAGCTCAGCTGGTGATGGAGCAGGCTAAGAAGGAGAGAAGTGCCTCCATTGTCAGGAGGAAGCAAGCCAAGGCAAGGCTGAAGGCCTTGGCAGCCCAGCGAAAATTAGAGGCTGAGCTGGCAGCCCGCGATGAAGCCTATGCCAAGGTGCAGGCTGAGCATGAAGCCAGGCGCCAGGAGGAGCTGGCTGAACAGCTGAGGCTGGCAAGCAAGGGCAAAGGAAAGGCTGATGAAAGTCCAAGTGCCAGCCCACCAGCTTCCCCACCACCAGGCGAGATTTTACCAGAAGATACATATCAGCGCCTGCTGGTGATGGGAGTCGACGAGGACATCATGTCCATAGTCGAGCACTACCAGCCGGATGAGGAAGAGGCTGGGAGCCCGCTGGCTACGCAAGGGGATGCCAGCGGTGCTGATGCTAAAG
>JAPKLW010000757.1:331268-346831 GCA_026898455.1 Plectranthus barbatus
TATGGGAGTGGTCATATGAGAACTCCCCTTACCATCTGAATATAAGAATCAATCTCGCCCATCCAAATTGTGATCCAGCGCTCAAGACTAAGTAATTTCTGTATGCATTATAGTGTAGTAAAACATGCATTGAAGGGTAACTTTGTAATATTTTTCTCTCTCCTCTAAAATCATCCAAATTTTGTTTTGCATATGTTTCGATTTTAAAATCATCATAAAAAATGAAAATTAGTGATTATATGCATTATTCTCGTAACAGTACACGAATTCTTATATAATTAATGAAGTTGCACAATATAATGCATGAAGTTATATTATATAATGCAGAATATGATAGATAAAATGTAATATGTTTTTTCAAGCGAGATCAACGAAAAAATTAAAATTCATTATCTTTGCATACTGTAGAAAATATTACAGTTTTTATAAAAGTTGATCATACATTACTTGTGTCACGTCCCGATTTATAAACAAGGCATAAATAAGAGAATTGAGGCACATTGAGTACGAGACTTGCACTTGGGATATCAATCAAAAATAAGAACTCAAGCGAATAAGATAGAAAGCATCACACTTATCCCAAGTTAAGCAAAATATGATAAAAGGGTACCTCCTCAAGAAGGGATCATAGCTTCTTGAGTAAACCAAATATCAGAGTATTAACAAGATTGAAAATAGCAAAAGTCTAACAAAAGACATTTGAGTTTAGCAGCGGAAAGTTATCAAGGAAGTATGCATATGAAGATACACACTTCTGCATCTAACTATTACAAAAGATGAGTCTTCAGCTCCACTCCTCTGCTACCTCGTACTCTTGCTCCAAAAGCGTCTTTTAACCTGTGCATTTTAAAAATAATGCAAGAGGCCAAGTACAAATTGTACTTAGTGAACACATGCCCGAAAACATACATATATATAAGTTTCTCATGCCTTTTTAATCGGGTTGCACATGGGGTTTTAAGTTTGAAATCCTCCCATTGCACCAAAATATTTTATGAATGAGCATGCTCCTTTTTACTTAGTTAAACTATCTGCAAATGATTATGTGATTGGGAGGTGGCCACCTACCACAGTCACAATGCTAGTCCGAGTAGGGCATGACCCCTAACATGTCAGCATCATAGCGCACTAACCCGTGGTATCTCTTTCACTACCTGGGTACGATCGATAAGACTCGTAATACACTGAGTCAACATCTACGTTGAATATGTTTGATGTTCTTCTCTAAGTGGAGTTCCCCCCACAGAGAGGACAAATAGCAAACACAAAACAGTAGGCAATGACAAAGCAGTTCAAAACAAAACATTTCATTTCATGTTTGATATGCTTTTGAAAAGAAAACATTATTTTGATTTTAGTTTGGCCCACGATATAGGGGTAAAAGAAAGCCCACCTTGAGTAGGTGCAGTTACGCGATTGGTCGATCTAGTAATTGATCTTCTTCTTGCCCTTTCCTACAGTATAAGGAATAAATAAATCCTAAGAGGATAATGGATTATCTATAATCTAACACATCAAATAATTGTAGACTCTTAATAAATCGTGGACTTCTCAACCCATGAGCCATCGAATAAGGATATGAAAGAATGAATTGGCAATTTAGTCTGACGGACAAGGTAGTCAAACGTTAATTCAATAGCTCATGGTTCAACATCGAGCATGATTTTACAAATGGAATTCATGTTTCAACATAATTGTACAAATATAAGACTTCGTTAATTGACAGAATAATACTTCAAAGAGTATGATTGAAAGAATTTCATAATCCATTATGAATCAGCGTACATCGCTTGAGAGTATGAGAACTCATCAAGCTGTTCCAAGAGAAGATTAAGTTATGTTTAATCGGATCGAACAATCGAAGTTGATTTGAATAAAAAAGGTTTTAAAGAGAGAGAGAAGGAAAGAGTAACTTTCGACTATGATTGATAAGAGAGATATCGATTAATGTTGAAGATAAGTCGAATTTCAATGATCTAAGTTTATCAATTTCCATTTTTCTGAACAAGTGTGAGACGTCATCAAATGACTAAATGTCTCTTCACCTTTTTGTGAATGATGGAGGTTACTTAATCAATTACGAATCAAGGTGTAATTGATTTGAGAGTTTTAGACTTCATCAATAGGTTTCAAAGTCGTTTCATCAAAGTAATCGGGAAGATTCTTGATCTTTGATGAAGATCGAATTTCAAAGATTAAGGCTTAACAAGTTTAATTCAATCAATAAGCTTCAAAGAAAGTTTAAGTTACAAGAGTTCGGTCAAGCAGTCAAAGTTGATTTGAATTGAAAAGATCTTCGGAGAAGTTATGGAAGATAACATCTCTATGTCGATTGATACACGAAATATCGAACAAAATTGGAATTCAAATAGTCGAAAGAAGAATTTAGAATTTAGAAAATGTTATTTAAGTCGATCGATATAAAGGATATCGAAAGATATGAAAGACAAGCCGAATCGATCGAAGAAAGAATTAAAATGTTGAATTGCACTCTGTGTCGACCAACGAAGACGCGTCGACCATGATGAAGCATGTGTTGACCAATTCAAATCTGTCGACCGATACAAATGTGTCGACTGATATAGAATGTATGTCGATCAATACGAATGTGTCGACCGATATGAGGTGTACGTCGACCGATACGAATGGCCGACGGAGAAAAATCGAGAGAGGGTTCTGTATCGACCGACGTGGCTTCCACATCGACCGACACAGCCATGTCGAACGACATGTCTCTCATGTCAACTGATACGGCCACATCGACCAATGCAGGCCTTAAATCGGTCGAAACAGAGGCTGCATGCCTTCCGGCGAAAATTCTTATTTTTGGCTCAAACGGTTATCCAGGCTCGTCCAATCGATTTCCAACAATACCAAATGATTTTCTAACATGTATAACGAGTCTAGACATGATTTAAAACGTCAAAACATGTTGGAATCGAGATATAACCTTAATATTTTCAAATAGAGCAAAAACACCAAAAATGATCCAAAATCAACACATCTCGACTCCTAGGCTAACATGCGGTTCCTAGACTCAATATATAACATGGTAAACATGCATACGTACTCATAAACTCATCACAAGCCTAGGTTATGATATTTACTAACTAGGGCAAAATTTACAAACATGCTCAAACTTAAGAAATAGCTTAGAGAGAGGTTCGATCTATACCTCTAAGACGTTCGTAGAGCTTCGATAGCTTGATCAACCCTTGATCTCACGATTCCTCACTTCAAAACACAAAAGAATGGAAATATAAGGTCGGAAATGGAAAGGAAACGAAGAGAGGATTCCAAAAAGTTATATCTTTACCTTAAAAACTCCTCGTCGGAGCTTCGTCGGAGCTCGTTGGAGTTGGTCGCCGGAATCTTCTTTGAGAATTTTAGGGTGAGAGAGTGAAATGATGGAGTGAGGGGAGAGGTTATATTTATAAAAGGGAGGTGAGGGTAAATTCGGAATTACCGAAAGTCAAAAAGTTAAAGTAGTTGTCATTCGCTTGTCACATCGGTCACTTTAATATCACCTCACATCAACTCCACATCTCTTCGCGTCATTACACGGGAGATTGTAATATTTCGTCTACAAGCAAATATTTATCGATCGATACTATCCTGATACGAAGATGCCGGGTCGTTAAATAAATTATCAATGTCAATTATATTAATTAATAATCAATTATTCTATTTTAAATAAGGGTGGCAATTGAATAAATGCCAAAATAGTAAATTTCCAAATTAAATCGATCGCGTAGCTTCAAATTAAATTCGATAACAAAATACAATTTAGAAAACTCGATAAATACATTGAAAATTTACAAGGAGCGTTACAACTTGTTTTTAATTATGTAGTTTTTTTATATTATATAAATGTATATTATTATATTATATAATGTATGTTTGTTAGGTATATAATGAATGTTTGCTAGGTATATAATACATGTCGTGGTCAATATAATGCATGAAGTTATAATATATATGCAGAATATGATAGATAAAATGAAACATTTTTTTAGCGAAATCATCATTCATCATTATATTTGTAGTTGTTATGTATTATATAGTAATAACATATGCATTCTAATGAAATTAATATAGTTTTTCTCTAAAATAAAAGTAATATCATATATAATATGCATAATTCTCGTAACAATACACGAATTATTATATAATGAATGCAGTTGCACAATATAATGCCTAAAGTTATAGTATATAATGCAGAATATGATAGATAAAATGCAACATGTTTATTTCAGCGAAATCATCATTCATCATTATATTTGCGCTTGTTAAGTATTATATAGTAATAACATATGCATTATAATGAAAGTAATATAATTCTTATCTAAAATAAAAGTAATATCATATATAATGGAGGAAGTAATATCGTACAATGATAGTAATATTGTTTTAAGATAAGAGTAATATCATATTATAATCCAGGAAGATGTTTGTTAGGTATATAATGAATGTTAGGTATATAATGCATGTTTTCTAGGCATATAATGCATGTTTCTTATGCATATAACGCATGTTTGTTTGATATATAATGCATGTCGAGGTTAAATATGCAAACAGAATCTTAAATAAGTACAAAATGACAAAAATACCCTATAATGCAGGTTTTTTGAGATAAAATGACCCAAAATTCTAGTAAAATCCTGAGCGTACATTCATCAAAATCAATGGCGATGATTAGTTCTTATTTCTTATGGTAAGAGGCGTTCTCACTGGATTGCATCCATATATATATATATATATAGGGGAGTGATCATATGAGAACTCACCTTACCATGTGAATATAAGAACCAATATCGGTCATCCAAATTGGTGATCCAATGCTCAAGACTAAATAATTTTCGTCTGCATTATAGTGTAGTTAACATGCATTGAAGGGTAATTTTGTAATATTTTTCTCTCTACTCTAAAATCATCATAAATTTTAAAATGATCATAACTCATTCGATTTAGATTATTTTTTCATGTATCATATATAAAATTAAAGGTAATTTAATTATCTTTCAAACAAAATCTCTATTGCATATATTTTGATTTTAAAATCATCGTAAAAAATGAAAATTAGTGATTATATGCATAATTCTCGTAACAGTACACAAATTCTTATATACTAAATGAAATTGCACAATATAATGCATGCAGTTATATTATATAATGCAGAATATGATAGATAAAATGCAATATATTTTTTCATGCGAGCTCTACAAAAAAATTAAAATTCATTATCTTTGCATACTGTAGAAAATATTATAGTTTTTATAAAAGTTGATCATACATTACTTGTTTTTAATTTCGTAGTTTTTTTTGTTATATTATATAAATGTATATTATTGTATTATATAATGCATGTTTGTTAGGTATATAATGAATGTTTGCTAGGTATATAATGCATATCGAGGTCAATATAATGCATAATGTTATATAATGAATGCAATTGCACAATATAATGCATGAAGTTATAGTATATAATGTAAAATATGATAGATAAAATACAAAATGTTTTTTTAGCGAAATCATCATTCATCATTATATTTGCACTTGTTATATATTATATAGTAATAACATATGCATTATAATAAAAGCAATATCATATATAATATGTAATTACACCTCTTTAGGATGTTCCTTAAGTCATTACGGTAAGTAGCCTTTTTTTGCCCGGTTATCATGTTTATGAAATTGATCATATCTCGCTCTGGGCCAAGGCCTCGAGTTATGGGTCTAAGTCTCCTATCATCATAGTAATAACTGGGAGACCCCCTTAAGCAGGGGCGAAGGCAGCCCTGGATTGGGGGGGGCTGCCGACCCCCCGGCGGCCGGATTTTTTTTTTTTTAGTTATATTTATAAGATTCGATCCAATTGTGATATGGTCGAGCCCCGGAACATGGTCGAGCCTCCCCAGAACTTAAAGTCTGCTTCCACCCCTGCCCTTAAGAATGGGTTGTTTAACTGACTTCCTCATATTAGTCTTGCACGAGCATAGAACTCAAAAACTAAGTATGGATGGAAAGCCTTGAGTTCAGTAGTCAAGAACTTCACGATCCAGGAGTTCTTCTAGACTGTTATAACCTTGCTTCTTGGCCAGTTTAAAATCTTGTATTTCTATAGACTCTGTTCATGATTATAACCAGTTGGTGATGATGAACCCCTTTCTTGTATATGCAGTTCTCGGCCATCAAAGAAAGAACACGTGCATAGTAAGTTTGAACGGACACCAAAATTCATGCCGACAAATTACATTAAAAGGCACAAATCAGTGATAGCACACCCTTCGCACAAAACGGTTTCAGAAGCATTATGGTAGGAGTTAATGTCGGCAAGATTAATTGACAACAAGAGCGATTTGGCTGGTGAAAGTCAAACAGACCGAGCTAGGAATTTTAATTTTGTTTTTAAGTGATTTTGATTTTTATAATACAAGAGACATCATAAATGGCATTTTCATTCTTATTTGATGACGAGCATAGTCAATTTTCTTACAATAAATTTGATCCTTATAATATTTGTATACTTTACAACAATTCAAATATTTAATTGAAAAATAGAAACATGGATAGTTTATATCAAATTTTTTTTATAAAAAAAAATGCATAATTTAGGTACATTTTTGTACTTATAACTTTATTCAATTTAATTATATTTATCATATTCATTATTTCTTTTATCTAATTAATCATATTGAATCATTGTTAAATTCATATTATTTCTCTTGAATCGAATTCCAATATAAAATATTCCCTTAACATATTACAGCTTAACAACAATGATCACTAACAAATTAAAAAAAAAAAACGATTTGTACGAATGGTGAAATTGCACCCAACCCCCCATATTAAACCATAGCACTAGAGGCTCGGCGATACATGCAAAAGAACATAAAAACATGGTAATCAACACATTAAAACAATCGAGAGAACAACGTTAAAAGCATGGTCCCCAGAAAAAGAAAAAAAAAAGTTCATTTCCATTATTATCTGATGTCAAGTAAACTACTACATCATGAATTTCATTTGAATAAAGA
This sequence comes from Plectranthus barbatus, assembly GCA_026898455.1. Taxonomy (NCBI): domain Eukaryota; kingdom Viridiplantae; phylum Streptophyta; class Magnoliopsida; order Lamiales; family Lamiaceae; genus Plectranthus; species Plectranthus barbatus. Next base: position 338,309 of record JAPKLW010000757.1, read on the forward strand.
TAAATTTGATCTGAGATGATCCTCCAGATGAGGAGGGGCATAACAATTCTGTTTTGTTTTCCTTGAATTTCTGCGGTGGTAAGGTAGTGAAAAAGCATGACAAGAAGCAAAATCCATCGGACTTTCCTCGAGAAAAATCTGTCGTCAAAATCAAGCAAACATACCCGATAGAAAGGAGCAGAGCAGGGAGCGGAGGCGAGAATCTTCATGTAGACAATCCCGTAGTCTTGCATATGGGGCATAAGTTCTTCTGGGACAGCCATTGTTTTATACAGTCTGTATGAAAATCATGCCCACATTCAAGGGAACCAAGATCTTCTCCAACAGTATACTCCTCCTGCATCGAAGAATGCAGAAACCAAAGTCAAGCATGCAGAGAAATGGTAGGGGCTGCAGTTTCAAGAGGAAGACAAAAGTTAATATACCCGGCAAATACTGCAGGGCTCTGTCTCAGACTGATCAGCTCTTCTCTCAGCATATTTCCATTGCTTCAAACGACTCACTATTGTGTCGTCGCTCAATCCCGTGCAAACATTTCCAATTCGATCCTCCAGGGCCAATAGCTCCTGTTTTTAAACAAAATTAGTGATGTTTTGGAAAAACAAAATATTGGAATGAAGCATGAAAAACTAGCGCGGCGCCCCTCACCTCATAGGACATGTTATCAATATCCAATCGCATGTCGCGATGACGATCGTGCATATCAGCCATCCCAAAGAAGACTGAGTGATCAAGCATCATCATATCCTAGCAAATGAGCATAAAGATACTGATTTTAAAAAAGGAATTGAACCATTGATAACTTGTAGAAGGTTAGGTTTTCATGTAAACGCAGAACAACGATAACATAAATCACCCTAATATCACTCCACTAGGCAATTGAGGATATGGCAAATTTTTGTATCATGTATGTTAAAATGCAACAGTCATATGTCACCACTATGTTTAACTACATACGGAACTAGCCAGTCTCAATTATCGAGTCCACCAATCGAGATTTTTTTAGGACCCCTATTTACCAACATACAGCAACAACTCTAAATCGTAACATAATTGAATTGGTTGTAACATAACTATTTTATCTACCTTTTCCAATCCATGCTTCACTTAAAACAGATTCCTTCATTTCAAACAATAACTTCTCAAATTACGTAAAACACCACAAGAGGATTTCGTAGTCCGAAATTAGAAATATATAAAAAGGAGAGAACAACAAACCTCAAATCTCAAGCCCTCGCCTCTTCTCATTAGATCCAAGACATGGCGAATCTGCTAAAAACAAAATATAGATTAATAGCTGCATTTTGCAACATGATTTTTCCTGACTAGTGTTAGACATGCAATCTAGGGAGTCCAAACTTAACCAAAAACATGGTCAATGGTAAAGAATCGACCCCACTTAATAGTGGATCTGATGTGGGGTATCATAATAATACATTCCCCTATCAGCTAGATGTCCAAGGACAGGACACTCTGGGTGGCAACTCATACCAAGACCCACATCTCCGTGACAACCATCACCTAATGGGCCCACACATCAGGTAGCCTCTTCCCATTGTGCATCCGAGTGGCAGTTCGCTAAAATTGTTAGAAGTATAAGCTAGCGTTTCCTAACTTAACCCAAAACCATCGCCGTCACAGGTTAAAGATAACCCTCTATCATGGGAATCCAATGTATGACATCATAACAACTAACTTTCTTAAAGAGTGTAATATTGTGAGATGCAGAAGTGGCAAAAACCAAAACTGATTAGCAAGTCAAATCAAATAGTACTCAAAATCTAATAGCATTATCTACACCAAGATAAAGAAGTAAGCACAATAGGTTTAGAGTACTTTCACAATTCAAGAATTTATAGAAATATGCAGGTTTGTGGCAACTTTGGGAGGCAATACAGTCTACTATGCATTATTCAATTAATATCTTCAACAAGAGTAATTCAACATAACCTTTATTGTTATTCTCTATACTTTTCTTTCCTCGCAATTTTCTCAGGAAGGTATTTGTAGAAAACTAAATCAATTAATTCCATACTAACTTTAACTTACTCTTACTTCCACAATTTTCCAAATGGCCAACTATTTCAAGGCCAGCGACAGTCAACAAGCATAACTCTAAATAATGAAACAAGAAATAGTATACAGGCTGGACTACACGAATAGGAACTTGTTTTTCAAAGCAATAAGCATACAAACACTTTCCTAAGAAACACCATTACTTTCCTAAGATTTCCATTTGTTTCCACCATTACTTTCCTAAGAAACACTTTACCACTCCATTTTATCCAAGAATTCATAACTTCATACTTTATTACTTCCTAAAGAACTTCTAGTACTCTCTTTATGACGACATACTGATTTATGGTGCATCTATTAATTCTATTGATCTGAAGTAATCAACAATGATACCACGGTATCTAGTTTACCTTATAGATCCTATAAATGTAGACCCTAATACCTTTAAGTAGTTATGTTACATTTCTGACCAACCAATTTTTTGGAATGTAACGTATAAAATGCTCATATAATTCACTTAAATTGCATGTATGATACATGCCATGAGGTGTGAAAATATACTAGCAGAATTAGTTAGTGAGTAAATAGAAATGCTCAATTTCTGAGTGCAATATTTGATCTTGAGATTTAGCTGATTCTTCAACTTTTAATTTTCAATGGTGATGCAGACAATAATCAATATTAAATATACTAAAAACATGAATGGAACTTGAATCCAGAGAATCAGGAATACTTGAAGAGCAATGGAGAGGATCATACTTGATGACATTATGATTAAGGAGATATAGATAGGGTACAGTCTGGTTTGCTTATACCGACTATCTGTCACCTGACCCATTTAGAACTAGAGAAATCTAAACCAGCACCACAATATAGAGTCTCATAACAGGCCCCCCACTCAAACCTGCTTTGTAAGGTTTTGATCCATTATGATAAAAACAATACATAAAGAGATCTTGACCCAAAAAGAAAAGTAATTTCAGAGATTGTATGGGTTTCAAAAACACATTTCTAATTTTATGCAGAGATGACGTAGAAAGCATTTTTCACATATGATGATCCATCAATGAATTAGAAAATATAATTTAAAAAAAAAAAAAAAACTTTCACACAGAAGTTGGACAAAATGAAGATGTACACAACTATGTGTGCAAGGGAAAACATTATGCCAATCACACAGTGGACTCAACCATGAGCAGTCATGATTTCATCATAGAAATACAAATGACATACCTCAGACATTACGCTGCTTCTTCCTTCACTAGCAACAGCCAAGCTTCGGAGTGAATAAGGTATTCCAGAGGCACCATCCAGATGTCTCTCCAACAATGCTGACCTTGTGTTTGATGAGTGAGGATCTTGATTAACAAGTCCAGACGGAAGTGTTGTTTCTTGTGACCCACCAGGTGAACTTGATCGTATAGCACTACTGCTACTTTGACCTCCAGACTCTGTACCTGCTGCAGATAATAGAGTTCTTCGAACAATTTCTGATAATCTACGAGGATGTAGTGGATAACTTCTATGTGACCAAAAAGGTGAAGGTGAAGGTGAAGACGAATTAACCCTTGAAGTGGAGCCTGCCCGAGAAGTAGATGCAACATCTCCAGCAATACTGTTACTCCAACCAGACAAGTTCCAGTTTGTAGGTTGTTGAGAAGAATCCCCCATCTCACTAGCAGAGACAAACATAGGATGCTCCAAAATGCTTCTGGGAATATTTCCAGATGCAGATTCTTCATAAATGATAGGATTCGTCTCTCTTTCTCTCTCTGGAGCAATAGCAGCAGAAGATGAATTGCTAGTTCTTGAGCTAGAGGCTGCACTCCATCTAGATTGAAGGTTTCGACGCACAGAAGGAATATGCGGAAGAACTGGCTGACCATAATGGCTTACATTTTCCACGTGAGGTGTTGGGTTCAAGTCAAACGAACGATTTCTAAGAACGAATCTGGATGCATGCCGAGAAGAGGAAACATCTGAGTTTTCCAAATTAACTTCTGTTGACATTGGGATACCATGTACGTGATCTAGCTGGTGTGAGCCACTGATGCGCAAACGGGAGTTTCTGTGTGAACTTTCAGCAGTTCCTCTGCCATTAGAAGACAAAAGATTTGATGAAATAGCTCCTCCAACTCCAAGCTGAATCCTTGAATTTCCCTGCTCCAGCTCGTTGCTAAACACCAGGTTATTTGTGGCTGGAGTAGGCATACTAACATTAGTGGAAGAAGTGTGGGCAGACGTTACAGCATGCCATTGACTTCTTTCAGCATGTTCAAAATAATTGGAGCTTCCTACTCCAGAAGAATGTCCAATTTGTACTTCAAGGGCCTTTCTCTTGCATGATAAGCGTCGACCATCCAGAGAACAACCTGGCCCATAATCACTATCCTCCATCATATAACCACTACATCCAGAAGACATACCAAGAACATCAGATGAGCTACCAGTACATGGTCTTTTCTCGTTTGATGATCCAAGAGATCTTTGTCTATCAGGATGCTCAATGATTAGACATTCATCATCTTCTTGGTCTCCGAACTCTGAGCACATGTTAAGATCCTGAGAAATAGAATCAGGTCCTGAAATACGCATAAGAGATGGCCCATTTGATGTCTGATTGCCTTGCCCATTCACATCAACATTATCCAATGAAAGAATATTAGATGGTTCAACTGGACATTCTTCCAGGTTAAGCGCAGCTCGAGAGTGAACAATCAATGTATGCTCTCTTTTTCTTTCATTATGGTCAACTTGACTCCGTGCAGCACCAGTACTAGTTTCACCTAAACTCCACTCACTGTGCCCTATACGATGCAAATACTGAGTATTGGTCTCACTTGATGGTATTCTGTAATCTTGTAGCCGAGCTTCAGCAGAAGTCTGCATATTATTCCAGGGCACTTGGGAATCTATGCCGGCATCGTTTGATGTAGAACCGTGATCAAAGCTTAAGTTTTCAGGCAATGTACTAACAGAACTCCTTTGCCCTTGCATTAGGGCTCAAAATTAATCTATTCAAATACTCACAAACAGAAGTAATGTATGGGAGACTGATTCCCCAGAACTTTAGCTCTCAGTGAATCTGCAAGAAAAAACACAAATGGTGAACACCATATATGTAATTTTGACAACTTTACAGCAGAAGATTGAGCCTAGTCGATGAGTAGTATACTAGTATAAAAGAGTTAAAAATAAAAACAAATAAAATGCAACACAACAAAAAAGTGGAATCGAAGGGACCAGGGAGATCAAGACATCCACCTTAGACATTTATATGCATCTGTTGAATAAGTTCTTATGCCATCGTTACCACCATGTTTAGATAGCGAGCCAGAAACTTCATTCTTCATACATATTTTGACATCTATACATTTTCACAATTAACCAATACCAGAAGGTAACATCATTATATTCACTTTATCCAAATTGATATCATAATTCAGAGTCTTATTTGATCTTTGGGCAAACAAGCACCACTGTCGAGTCTTTCTCAGCATTGTGAAACCAGAAACATCAATCAGAATGGCCATTGAACATTATAAACAGAAAGGACAGAATTAATGATACATAGAAACGGAGTAAAATAACATTAGGTGAGGCAATGAAAAATGATATTGCCCAAAGACACAAATTCATACTCTAAATTAAGCAAAAATAAAAAACCCAAAAGCTTTTAGCACCAACATATGAAACCAAAATCTAGAAATGTATTTTCAAAAACCTCACCAACTTGACTTTTATGTAAAAGCAAAGAAAGTGAGCTAGAAGCATCAACAACCACATAACAACGTTGTACTAAAGTTTCTTGTCTTTTTTTAAAAAAAAATCTTTCTCCAAAACAGAGGAAATGAAACAAACACACACACACACACACACATACACAAAGAAGATGCTGAAAAACGGCATTCTTAAGAATATTTACTCTTTCATTACCAGTTCAACGTGAGGATTGACAGCAGAACAGCAGCTATGTATAATATAAGTTTTTAGAAGCACGTACAAAAGAAGTTTTAGCTGATGATAATTCCTCTAGTGAGAACAAGAGCAATATTTAATTGAATTAGAATATCATAGAAAACAATGTTAAGAAAAATTCAAGACTCAACTTTGAAACAAATTGAATCCTTAATTGACCAGAAAATACCTAACTATTTTCTAAGAAGAATACCCAGAAAAAAAAAAAGATTTTAAAACAGTGTAAAGGATTCATTTTTTTCTAAAGAAACAAAACCCATCCAACAAACTACGAAACTACAAAAGAAAGGGCAGAAGAACATCAACCAAGAAAGCAAAACAGGCCAAAAAAAATAAAAAAAATCGATTTTGAACCAAAAAACAGAACAGAAACTGAAAACCAAGTTTATACAAAATCATGAAAGATGAAAGAAAAGATGAGATAATCTAATAGATTTTACCAGCCAAAGAGAAGCAGATGAGGCGATAGATCTATAGCCGATACCTGAACACATCCCAAAACAACCGTTAAAACAATGTTATTCTAAATTAAAAGACTTTTAACAGATGATCAAAACCTCCCTATCCCACCTCCTCCGACAAGGTAGAGATGGCCGAGATAAGAACACAAAACTCAGCTTGACATTAGAACACAGATAGAGAGATTAGAGGGAGGGGGAAAGGAAAAGAAACTGGTGGTGGTGTGAAAAATGAGAGGTGGGTGGAGGATTAATGAGAGCAGTAATCGTTAATTTACTCAAAACACCCCACCAATAAGCCCACAGGGCCACAATTCACCGTGTCAGCATAATTTGAACACAAAAAAATAATACAATATACTATTCCAATTTTATTAATACCTATATATAAATGAAAAGTTCAATCAATCAGCTGATTCCTCTCTCTATCTCCCAAGCAGATTCGGATGCAAAATGGGATTATGCAAAAGTTGAAAGGTGGTGGTGAGGGGATGGAAAATTGAATTAAGCAAAAGTTGCAAGGTGAAATGAAATCACAAAATGAATAAAGAGAAAAAAAGTGGAGGATTATTGTAATAATAATGGGTCATAGTCATCTCATGTGGAGCTGGAATCTGGCTCACAAAATGCCATGTTTGTTTCCAAAGACGAAGACCGTGCCGAATGGACCCTCCCTTTTATTTCTAGTGGTTTTCGAGATCCTCACGTCCAAGCACATCTCCACTTTGGTGTATCACATGAATCTTCTCTCTCCAACTAATTTTATATTATAGAAGTTTTGTCCCTTTCTTTTTAGAGTAATTTCACTTATAGCAAGCATTAGTTCTAGGCTTTTTTTATGTCCTTCGGCGGGTTCTCAATATTGTGTTCATAACTTTGTATTTAGTTTAGTAATTTCTTCCCAAAGCTTTAAAGCCAAATAGTCTGGCACTATGACTATATATATATATATATATATATAATATAGAGTTGTAATCATATAACTACTTCCCAGATGTTACATGTTACCTCATTGTCGGTGCATTATCTAGACAAGCTAATTACATTATCTAGGCCATATGCGGTACATTACGAAGATAATGTACAAACTGATAGATAATGTAATGCAATATTAATGTAATACATTATCTTCGTAATGTACCGCATATGGCCTAGATAATGTAATTAGTTTGTCTAGATAATGCACCGATAATGAGGTAACATGTAACATCTGGGAAGTGGTTAACATATGAATGCATCCCTATATATATATATAAGTGATCATATAATAAAAGATTTTTTCATGTTAAATGAAAATGAATCTGGGCTGTTTAATTTTCTAGATCGAAGCACCAGATTTTCCCATTCCTTTAATTAATTCGCGCGTGATTATTAAAAAAGGGTAAGATAGTAATTGCTGTTTTAATTTTGGTAACCGTCTTCTCTATTTTAGATCTAAACTCTATCTCTCTTAATTTTCTCTTTCCTCTCATTTTAATCAAACGATTATATCTTTCTCGATTCAAATCTATTTTTTACGAATCATATATCAAATTAAACGTATTCTTACGACGATTCATATGACATCCATATTGAATATTTTAAATTTAGAAGATTCGCCGAAAATCTTGATTTCATATTCAGTTGGTATATGTTCTTCATTATATCTACGTTCAGGATAAAAAATGCATCAATTACGCATAAAAAATGTTCCCAAATATTTGCATTTTTTGCATCAAATGATGCATTATTAAAGCATATGCATTTTTGTATTCATATTGAGTGAATTTTTTGTATTGATTATATGTTGCAGTTTTATGCCTAAAATATTGCATTTTTTATATTGAACATATACATATTATGTTTTATGAACTGCATGAAATGAAATTCTTGAATATATATTTTTTACATTTTTGCCCTTTTATGCATTGAGTATGTGCAAAATATGCACCGAAAATTGGACGGGGTTTGTTTGATCTGAGCCGTAGATTGAAATATTTAATGGCTCAGATTTTTTTCTCATTTAGAATGGAAAATCCTATTATCACCCAATCACTACCCTATATATATATATATATATATATATATATAT
>JAPKLW010000757.1:346931-366119 GCA_026898455.1 Plectranthus barbatus
TATATATATATATATATATATATATTGTGGGGATTTTAGGGTTGGAATTCTTAAAATCGTTAATTAACAATGTAATGATGAGGTAGTGTAATGAAAGACAAAGTAATAAATAATAAATAGTTCAAAAGTAAACGAAAAACAGGTTTTTTAATAAGAATGTATTAATTTCAACTTACACACCCAAATATTTTTGGATAAGTTTGAAATTATTGTCTCTTGGTCACAGACAAAGTGATTTCATCACTACACAATAGCAAATCATGTTTGTGAGGTAGAAATATTTTTATGAACAATGCTTTTGTTGTTTTGAGTATCGGTCAAATTCTATAATTATAGCCTTTGTGGATTCCCTCAACAGTAAAATTCCATAATTTTTGTGCGCGTTTTGAAAAATGTCCATAAAAGGGTCCTTGAGGTGACATGAGTGTTCCTATAGTCCTTTAAGAGGGGTTTTTGGGAGCCTTCAAAGCATCTCTTATAATTATTTATGGTCCCTAGAGGAGCTCCTTGTGAAGGATATTGTTTGAGTTTTTTATGGACTTACTTCTTTTAGTTTGACTTATTGGCTCGGATTTATTTTGTGCCCAATAACAATATTTAGTGTAAATATCATTTTTTTTATAAAAAGATATTTACTTTAAAGGAAAACTCTATTTAAAAAATTTCCTATCAAATAAATTTTCCAAAAATAACTACAAGATTTTATCAAGTAATTAATAGTAAATATGATTAATGGGTTACTATTAAATTTATAATTATTAATTGCTATTTGTTTTACAGGATATAAATATATATGAAGATGTTAAATAGATTTGATATCGAATTACTATATTTTTATTTATGTGTACATGAAATAATTAATTTTATTACTACTCTTAGTCAAAAATTAATCTCTGGATTGAAAGTCTCAAGTGATTTGCCCTGAGTTCTCGTGTTCATCTACAATCTGAGAAGAAAATAATGTAGAAATCAATCGGTGTCAAACAATAAAATTGTATCAATCGACGTGAGTGAGATTACTGCGCGATCGATGCACTCGATGTTGATTGAAATAGAGACGAAAACTCTGACTCATGCACGCACACGAACAAAATAAAAATAAAATAAAATATAACTTGTTGGGAATTATGTTGTAATTCTCCCTTAGGATCAAATTGTAAAAGGTTTTGTTGAATCAAAGCCTTAGCTAGCTTGGTCGATCATTGCTGAAGCCTAGCATAGTCTAGCAACTCTCGTGTAATGTCCTGTTTAGGAACAATATTGAGTTGTAATAGATTAGAATTCTAGAAGTATTCTCAACAGATGGTAGCTGCTAGAGAAATCAGCAGACAAGGATGACTGCTAAAGAAGAAAGTAGTCATGTGCTAAAAAGAGTGATTGCTAAGGTGCTAGCAATCATATGCTGAAAAGAAGAGACTGCTAGGAGCATTCGCTTAGCAGTCAGCAGAATGAAGATAGAGGAATGCTGAAGGAGTCAACATTCGCTGCTACGGAAGAGATTGCTAGAAGATATAGCAATCAAGAACCAATACTCAAGTGCTGAGTAAGCAACTGCTTAGGAGTCAGCATATTAGCTACAAAGACAGATTGCTAGAAGTACTTAGCAATCAAAAGAATCAAAAGGCTTAGCAGATCGTTCCCAGCATTCTCCGAGAATGCTAAGCAAGGAAAATATCTAGCAACGACTGCTAATACTACCATTCTGATAAAAGTACAAGCAAAGGACAAAAGCTTTCCCGAAGTAGGTCGAAAAGTACTGTACGACGCCGGAAAGAACGGATAAAGTCGAACTCCTTTTGGACAAGGAAGCTGTTGATTCTAACGGGTATGGAGATTCAAAGTTTAAATCTCCAGGTACAAAAGACAAGTCCAAACAAAAAGATGACTACTGCTTCCATTACTCACGAACTAAGGAACCTCAACTACACTCGAAAAGGCATTTACTGTGAGATTCCTTTGACAAGCAAAAAGTGAGAAAGTAGTCTGTTGAGAGCACAAGACTTGAAATATTCAAAGCTCTCAACAACCATAGTGTCCCCCTCTTGAATATTTGACACTACATTGAAGAGATTCCTTTACTTAGCTCAAGAATCCAATCATTGGGATACCTTCCATCCTAGGAAGCATCCAGCAGTCACATCTCTGAAAAGGGATTGACTCCGACGGGCTGTTGCAAAAACCAGACAAAGTTCAGGAGAGAACTATAAAACCTCCATTACAGCGAAGGACAAGTTTTACGAAGGTACGCCCTTGACTTGGCCGTAGCTGCTGACCGAAGAGATCGAAGTAAAGGAGGATAGCTTTGTAGTGGCTAGGTCGAAAGCTCACTACCTGCTACAAGTGTTCGGCGATTCCTTGTACTTCAAATATCTTTTTAGTGAAATTCTCAGTGATACGGCTGAGGAGTGGACGTAGATCTTGTAGATCGAACCACTATAAATCTTGTGTATTCTTTACTATTTTATTGCTTACTGTTTGATTGTTGTGATTTAAAACCTAGCAACCTCAAGTTGCTAGTGTATACGTCTGAAACAACGTATCTTCAACCTCGAGCTTAAACATTTTGAAAAGATCTAAGTGTAAGATAAACTTAATATTCTGTTGCATTCGTGTGTTAGTTATTTGCTATTCACCACGACGACTCTGATTTGGGACCCACACACGCCCCATCGTCGAGGAGCCAAGAAGTACAAATAGGACTGCGGCTCGAAACCTGGAAGTCGAGTTTAATCGGACTGGTGGAGGGGGCTAGGAGCGAACCCCAAATGACCCACCAAACCAGAGAGTACAGGAGGAACATCCGACCTTCAGGCCCTCTCACAGATTGAGCGTCGCTTCGAGCAAAGGCTCTTCTACTTCGAGTCGCTCATCGCCAGGATTCCAGGTCTACCTCCTCCGGAGAGAACCATGTCGTGCGAATGTTACGCGGAGTCCCCTTTCTCCCTGGAGATAGCTGATGCTGAGCTCCCTGATCGCTTTACTCCCCCAGTTTTGTCCACTAAGACGGAACTTCCGACCCTAAGAACCACATAGCCGTGTACAGGCAGAAGATGCTGGCGCTGGCAATACCGAGCGTGCAGAGAGAGGCCTGCATGTGCAAAAGCTTCAGATCAAGTTTGATGGGGCCAGCACTCCAGTGGTTCATAAATTTGCCCCGGAGCTCGATCTCCACATTCGTTGAGCTGCATCAACTTTTCCTGGGGCAATATTCAAGCAGTCGGAGGCTAGATAAGTATCCTGATGATCTCTATACCATTATCCAGAGGCCGGGCGAGCCCCTGAGGGACTACCTGTCGCGCTTCAACAGGGAGTTGGTGGCAGTGCCGAACTGCCCAAACAACACCGCCGTGCGCGCCTTCACCAAAGGCTTGGATGTGGACTCAGGCCTTTACAGATAATGTTAGGTATTGATCTAGAAATCCTACCTTAATTTGATGTTTTGATGTATCAAAACTATATACCATAGTTTAGGCCTTAGAGTTATTACCTCGTGTAATCCTTGTATAGGATGATCGAGTTGTAATAGTCTGGGAAGAAGGAAGTCAGCAAAACTGTGGAACAGTTTTGAAGAAGACATTCAGATGAGATAATTGTCGCATCTAGAAGATGAAGACGAGCAGAGCAAGGTCACAAAAACTGTGGACACAGTCTTCACATAGAAACTGTTGAGAGTTATTCGCAGTTTCAGATCAAGACAGTTTTGCGTCAAGGATGTGTGTATGACAACATGTCGAACGAGTCGCAGGAGAAGTTTAAAGAAGTCAACGATAGACAGATACTCAGCTGCGACTAGCGTACAACGTTGTTCGACATCTGACACAACAAGTACAAACTGCTCAGAAAAGCAGTACGTTGTAGCAGAAAAAGCTGAGTGACAAGCAACTTTTCAGAAGAGCATCGATTATGATTGGACATCCTTTCCAATGTCTCTACCGGCTATTTTCTGGTGTCTCACCTATAAATAGCAGGATCAATAGAGACTTATAAACCTTTGTCTCTCTGCTCATCCGAATACTCTAGCAGATTTGAATCTCCGACATATTTATTATCTTTCAACTGAAACTGAAGCTCAAGCCTTAAGCGCTATCAAGAGAGAAGACATTAATATCGTGTTTCATTTATTGAACACGAAGCATTCATTGCTAACAGAATTTCTGGAGATTCACCGTGTGATTTTGAGTACACGAGGATTAAGTCAGTTGACTTAATCTACTATCTTGGTGTTCTTACTTTCTAAAGTAAGAACATAGCAGCCTGATCTTGCAAAGAAATAACAGGTTATCACGGGTAATTGCCGACCAACCGATGTTTTGGGAAGAACAAAACCATCCAACCTATCGAAGAAGAAAAATGGAGGTTTGTCCTCAATCCAACTTCGAGCCAGTCCACAGAGAAGTTGCAGAGCCTTCGACGGACTGAAGAAGGAGTGAAGTACACCAGCTTGGGCGAGTGATCCATTGTGCTGTGGACAGAGGTCTCTACAGCAGCTGGCTATAGATCTTGGGAATTGTATCTTCATAACTTAGTGAATTACCAGATTTGATATCCGAAGAGTGGACGTAGGACTTGAGGCTCCGAACCACTATAATATCCCGTGTCGTTTACAGTTTTATTTACCTTACGCACCTTACAATTTTCAACTATATCTTGAAACCTTCAACACTTACATTGTAAGTGTTGAAGAGTATAAATTGTCAACTGTTCAACCTGTAAAACTGTTAACCAAATCTGCTAGCTAAGTAAACTGAGTTTTAAAACTATTTAGCAAAACTGTGTGACTTAGAATCTGAACTGCTCATACTTAGAGTGTATTTAACTGCTTAATTAATTCTGCTGCATATTACACGTACTCTAATCTGGGACCAACAAGTGGTATCAGCGCAGGTCCGTCTTTCTAGACTGTCTTGTCTTGAGTCGCTTAAGACCGGATCCGTACTTCCTTACACTCTAACTGTTTGTTTATTGTGCTTAGCGAGCAGATCATTTTTAGAAAATGATGACTTATCCTAGCCTTCCCAAATATAACCCAGAGAAGTTTGAAGTATGGAAGAAGAAGTGTCTTATTCAACTAAGAGCTCAACATCCAGAGATGGATGAAGTTCTGCAGAATGGACCTCTGAAGATACAGGTGCCTGATCACTGTAATTTCTACAGATTAATTATAGAAATAGTGGCAAATAAATTTGTAAACCCTAAGGTTATCGATCCAGGGGAATGAAGCAACGAAAAAATCCAAAGTACTAAATCAGACGTTCTTAAAATACTGGTTAGGAAAAGCAATTAAAAAGTTTTGGTTGTTTTGGAAATTGTAATACTTGCTAATGAAAATTAAACAGGAAATTAAAAAGCTTTTGAAGTCAGATAAGAGAAGCACAAATTCCAGGGATATCTACCTATCAAGTATGACAAGGATGAATGAATCGATTAATTCCCAATTTTAATTCCTCTTCGTAGTGAAACATCATAAAAGTATTACGAACTTCTTTGTTGGACAATTCGTAAAGTAGATTAATTAATTACCTATCTCCGCTCGGTCTCAAGATAAATTAACTAATTCCAAAGATCTACAGATTTATTCCTACAATTAATCTCCTTCAGTTACGACAAGAAGTCAAATTATATTGTGAAAATCTCTTTCGATTGAAAACTATCACAGTTACGTCTCAAGTAATCAACTAGATAATCCTAAGATGTGGCCAACAAATCAAGATTATGAATAAGCACAGATTTCACAAACTATGAAGGGAAAGGGAAAATAATTCAATCAATCAAAACATGTATACATTGATAGTTCGAAACCCTAGAATCTGAGAAAAGATTTAGTTACACATATTCACGGTAATATTCATCATAGAAAAATACAACCTGAATTGCATAAGAACTGGAATCCGGAAATCTTCCCGTAGGAATTTGTCTTCAAACATAAAACTAAAAAAAAACTCTTGGAATCTCTCAAAATCTAAAATCTAGAATAAAACATGATTGGGAATGAGTGGGGCTTCTGAAAAATCGAATTTACAAAGTTATATATAGAGGTGGAGATGTATCAAATCAAATCCAGGGCTAAAGATATGAAAAATCTCGAATTCAGCCAATTTCCCGCGCCAGGAGGTCCGCGTCGATCGACGAGGCATCCCCGTCGATCGACGTGGCCTTCAAATTGCCGTCGATAGATGCTGATTGGCGTCTGTCGACGCAGCTTCTTGCCCCTTCTGCGCGGTCTCACGGTTTTGGCCATAACTTCCTCTCCCGAACTCCGATTGACCCGATTCCAGTTGCGTTGGAGAGCTAACTCAAAGCATCATCCATTGCCATGCACCAATATCCCGAATTCCTCTTGTGGAAAAACTCTTTACTGCTACTCTTACACATCACTGCTTTCGGAACGGTTTTCTCATGAGTTTAGGCCTAAAACCTGCATAAACATCAAAACACACCTAAAACCACCTAATATTGACATCATGCGTAAAATATATATATAAACTCAATAAAACTACATAAAATAATATAAAAATAACATAGATAAGTGAGTGAAATAACGAGCTTATCAAATCCCCCAAACTTGAACGTTTGATTGTCCTCAATCAATATGCAAGAAAGAAATCAAAAGATCAAGTGATTAAAGTGCAATGCCTCACAAGATTCATCACAGTCAAGAACCAAGAATCCACTACCCACAAGCAATTTGAAAGAGACAGAAAATTCATCAACCGTGGAAGAACTCACATGAAGTGTATCGCTCAACTCTCAAGTGTTTAAGGAAAAGATGAAAGCACTCAACAACATGTATGAAGAAATTTCTACCATAGGCTTGCAAATTTTCTAATATCTCCACTGCTAGAATGTGCACACAAGTCTAAAATCAAAAAGGACTTTCATTAGGTTGTAATGTAGGCTTTTTGTGAAAGGTAGGTAAATATGGCCAAGTGACTAAAATCAATCAAGTTGTACTTCCTCAATCAATCCAAACCACCTTCTATTCATCATCCACCTCATCTCCTCAAATATATCAACAAATACACAACCTCTTTTTTTTTTTCTAGCTCATATTGAATCTCTTATGCTCTTTTTGATAATTTTACATTCTTTTCTTTTCATAGAGCTTATGAGAATTCTAATTATTTCTAGAGCTTCTCAAACATACATCTTTTCACCACTAATTTATCATTTCTTATCACCAATTCACTAATCAATCCCATACATACCACAACTCAAGACATGAGTTAGACAATACTTTTCTTAATCTCATATACAAGGAAAGAAAAATTGTACAGGCTCAAAGTGGCTAACTAGGGAAAAATTTATTGTGAAGGGACAGTGTTTAGGATATTGGGTTATCAAAGATGGCCTAAGATCATTTTCTCAACTTGTGCACACTATGCAGTCTCAACACAGAAAATATGCAAGTTCTAGAGAAATCAAAACACACATGTGAATCTCACATCAAACGAAATAAAGGCTCAAATTCTCACACAAGGATTTAAAAATTTTCTTCCACAGTTAATTTCAAATCAGCTCAATCATCATGCAAGTATAAGTGTCAAATCAGTCCTATCATGCGATATTCTACTTCATAGGCGTCTAACCACAATCTCAATCAATTCAATACTCAACCCTCAATCAATTCTAATCTCACAATCTCGTTCAGGTTATCTTAAAACTAAAAAAAATTCCCCACAAAATAGCATAAAAATAAGAAAAATTAAAATTCAAGGTAAAAATTTAAAAACGGAAAGCATAATAAATAAAAGATAATACGTTCCATCTCTTGTCCACATCCCCCCAAACTTATTTCCAACTCGAAGAGTGGAATAAGTTTGAAAATCAGACAAAAGAGGGAACGATACCTGGTAGTTGATCTCAGACATCAACTTTTTTATCCCCCGGAGTCTTCAATCACCATCAGGGAGGCCGGGTCCAGGCAGATCCTTTCGCGACCTCCTTTCCATCTTTGTTCTTGATAACTTGCATTCCTCGTTTCTTGGTGTCTTTCAATGTCCCCCCAATGGCGAACTTGTACTTCCGTAGAACTCGTAGTAATTTTTTCAACTTCCCATACCTGAGGTGTGCCGGAAGCATCTTGAGTTCCAGAACCAGCGGATCAGAGTTAGATTGCAGCTTTCCCCAATTTGCATTAGCTGCCATGGGTGAAACTGTCGCAATCCCTTTTCTACGTCGCGCTGATGAAAACTCCATCTCTGTCTTCCGTCGTGCGTCGATCGACGTGACAGTAGAGTCGATCGACGAGGATCCTAAGGCTGCGTCGATCGATGAGGCTCCTTCGTCAATCGACGTGGGTGCTTTTCCACATTTTCTTTTCTTTTTCTGGCTGCGTCGGCTTGACAACCGCTTCAGTTTGTTCTCTTTTTCATGTGTTATCCCCTCGGATACATCCAACTTCATCACCTGATCCACGAGCTCATCGTCTGCCTTATCCAGATCTGAAGACAAAAACAAAGAGTGTAGTAAGTGGTTCTCCAGAAAGTCCGGATCAATTTTAAGAGGAGAAAAGGGAGAGGAAATCACCGGATTTGAACATTTGATCATGTGGCACTCTTCCTGGTAGCTCCCTTCATTATGCTTCTGCACTACTTTGTATATGGGGAAGGTGACCGACTCATCATTAACTCGGAACGTCAGTTTGCCATCTCGAATGTCGATCAATGCCCCTCCGGTCTTCAGGAATGGTCTTCCTAGGATCAGAGGAATGTTTTGATCCTCCTCCATATCAAGCACCACAAAGTCGACTGGAATAATAAAATCTTTTACCTTCACCAACACGTCTTCCACGATGCCTTTCGGGTAATTGACTGATCGATCGACCATCTGAAGTGAGATTGTTGTGGGCTTGATGCTTCCGATCTTCAACCGCTTGAAGATTGACAGCGGCATTAAGTTTATGGATGCGCCAGAATCGCAAAGGACCTTCCCAAAGGTCTCTCCTCCAATGACGTAGGGGATCGTGAAGGATCCCGGGTCTTCTCTCTTCAGCGGCATCTTCTTCTGAATAATCGCGCTGCACTCCTCGAACAAGTTGACCCTCTCGTGCTCCATGAAGGGTCTTTTCTGAGAGACCATCTCCTTCAGAAACTTCAAATATCCCGGTATCTTCCGTAGTGCCTCAATCAGTGGGATGTTGATGTTCACTTTTTTCATGTTCTCCAAGAAGCGTGCATACTTCTTGTTCATCTTTGCTTTGGCAAACCGCTGCGAAAATGGTAGGGGAGGCTTATACATAGGTAGCTCAACAGGAGTGGACGTCGATCGATATGAGGTCTCGTCGATCGACGTGGCCTTTGGATTGGCGTCGATCGACGGCACTCCTCCGTCGATCGATGGGGCTGCATCAGCGACAACTTCTTTTTCTTTCTCGGCTTCTCCTTCATCTCGGGTGTCTGTCCCTGCTTGCTTTGGCCCTTCATAGGATTTTCCCCCTCTTAGAGTGATGGCATTCACTTGGTTCCTCTGATTCTGGTTCTTGGGGTTCATCTGAGTGTTGCTAGGCGATTGCCCGGGTTTGTGCTGGGCTTCGAGGGCTTTGGTAATCTGAATGGCCTGAGTCTCTATGATCTATACGTGTTTCTCGAATCGATCCACCTTGGTATCCACGGCTGCAATTTCTTGCTTCAACTTGGCTACAGTATCAGTAGAGCCTTCTATGAACTTGGCCAAAATCTCCTCGAGATTTGGCTTCTTCTTCTCCATTATTTCTCCATCTTGCACTGCAAACCCAGGTGGTGGTTGCTCAGCTGCTTGGGGGTTTGCGTAGGAAAATCCAGGATGGTTCCTCGCGTGATTGAAAGTGTAGGGCTGGTCGTGCTGCTGATATCCTCCACGGTAGTTGTCTTGATAACCGCCCCTTTGAATGAAATTTACAGCGGAACATTCCCCCTCAGACGGAGCTTGCACTTGCTCTACTGCAGCAACTGGTTTTTCCTGCTTCAGTGCAGCGAAATCTTCTCTGAGCTTTTTCAGCTCGGCTGCCAAATCGGGTTGCTCGGCAACTTTTTCCACCACTTTCTCCTTCTCGACCACCATCACAGGCCGAGTTCGGCTTGAGGACCACCGTTGAGTGTTGTTGGCCATCTTTTGGAAGAATTCCATGGCTTTCTTTACGCTCTTCGTCATGATCGTGTCTCCTAGTGTGGTGTCCACCAATTTGGCTGTCTTATCATTGAGCCCTTCGTAAAACGCCTCAGCTTGTTCTCCTGGCGGAAAACCATGTCCGGGACAGGCTCTCAGCAGCTCTTTGAATCTTTCCCACGCCTCACTGAAGCTCTCGTCAGGCTTTTGAGCGAACCTGATGATTTCTTTCCGTTTTTTCCTGATAACATTCGGAGGGAAAAAGTTCCCTAGAAATTCGTTCCTCAATTCGGTCCACGTGCCTATGCTTCCTTTGTCCAGTGCGGTGAACCATGATTGTGCCTTATCCCTCAGAGAGAATGCGAACAGACGCATTCGGATGGCACTCTTGCTGACTCCTCCAATCTTGACAGTGTTGCAGAGCATCAGGAACTTATCCAGATGTGCATAAGGGTCCTCAGTAGCCCTTCCTCCGAATTGATTTTGTTGCACCATCTGCACCAATCCTGTCTTTAGCTCAAAATTGTAGGCATTGATGCCAATCCTGAAGTCTGTCTCCTTGAATCGAGGTTTGTACCGGTTCCGCATGGCTTCCTCTTCTTCCTCATCGTCGGATTCCTCTGGAGGGTCTTGATTGTCATCCTCTTCATCGCCAGGATTGTCATCAAACAACGGGTTATGGCGAAAATCCCTTACATTCGGATTGTTCCCCTCGAGGTCTCTTTCCAGATGGTATTGTTGGATTTGTGCCCTCATAGCTTGGACTTCTTAGAGAAGCACAGCCTGCTCCTCTGCAGTTAGCACTGGTGGAGGCGGTGGTACGTTATCTTCCATTGTGTGATTATTTGAGCTTTCCTGAGCACGCTTATTCCTACGGATCTTTCTGCAAGTGGCTTCAATGTCCGGGTAGTAATACAGCGGGTCCTTTCCTCTGGCTCTTGTACTCATGCACTACCTGTACAGCAAAGGAGGAAGTGAGGTAAAACTGGAAAATAAAAGAAACGAACTGAAATAAGAAAACTGAGCCTCTGAAACGACAAAGGCGTCGATCGACGAGAAGAAGCGTCGATCGATGGAAAGAAAATGACTTCGTCGATCGATGCTAACTAGCATCGATCGACGGGTAATGCAAAAATGCGAGAAAAAATCAGAAAGTACGAAAGTTACAGCCTAAAGCAATATTTCAATCACAGACTTAATAGTAAGATTAATTCTGTTCACGCCCCGGCAACAGCGCCAATTTGATCACTGTAATTTCTACAGATTAATTATAGAAATAGTGGCAAATAAATTTGTAAACCCTAAGGTTATCGATCCAGGGGAATGAAGCAACGAAAAAATCCTAAATACTAAATCAAACGTTCTTAAAATACTGGTTAGGAAAAGCAATTAAAAAGTTTTGGTTGTTTGGAAATTGTAATACTTGCTAATGAAAATTAAACAGGAAATTAAAAAGCTTTTGAAGTCAGATAAGAGAAGCACAGATTCCAGGGATATCTACCTATCAAGTATGACAAGGATGAATGAATCGATTAATTCCCAATTTTAATTCCTCTTCGTAGTGAAACATCAGAAAAGTATTACGAACTTCTTTGTTGGATAATTCGTAAAGTAGATTAATTAATTACCTATCTCCGCTCGGTCTCAAGATAAATTAACTAACTCCAAAGATCTACAGATTTATTCCTACAATTAATCTCCTTCAGTTACGACAAGAAATCAAATTATATTGTGAAAATCTCTTTCGATTGAAAACTATCACAGTTACGTCTCAAGTAATCAACTAGATAATCCTAAGATGTGGCCAACAAATCAAGATTATGAATAAGCACAGATTTCACAAACTACGAAGGGAAAGGGAAAATAATTCAATCAATCAAAACATGTATACATTGATAGTTCGAAACCCTAGAATCTGAGAAAAGATTTAGTTACACATATTCACGGTAATATTCATCATAGAAAAATACAACCTGAATTGCATAAGAACTGGAATCCGGAAATCTTCCCGTAGGAATTTGTCTTCAAACATAAAACTAAAAAAAAACTCTTGGAATCTCTCAAAATCTAAAATCTAGAATAAAACACGATTGGGAATGAGAGGGGCTTCTGAAAAATTGAATTTACAAAGTTATATATAGAGGTGGAGATGTATCAGCCAATTTCCCGCGCCAGGAGGTCCGCATCGATCGACGAGGCATCCCCGTCGATCGACGTGGCCTTCAAATCGCCGTCGATAGATGCTGATTGGCGTCTGTCGACGCAGCTTCTCGCCCCTTCTGCGCGGTCTCACGGTTTTGGCCATAACTTCCCCTCCCGAACTCCGATTGACCCGATTCCAGTTGCGTTGAAGAGCTAACTCAAAGAATCATCCATTGCCATGAACCAATAGCCCGAATTCCTCTTGTGGAAAAACTCTTCACTGCTACTCTTACACGTCACTGCTTTCGGAATGGTTTTCTCATGAGTTTAGGCCTAAAAACCTGCATAAACATCAAAACACACCTAAAACCACCTAATATTGACATCATGCAGAAAATATATATATAAACTCAATAAAACTACCTAAAATAATATAAAAATAACATAGATAAGTGAGTGAAATAACGAGCTTATCAGTGCCTAGAGTTAGAACTGCAGTAGGAGATGATCCAGGCGGTGTCGAATACGTTGACAAGCCTAAGGAGGACTGGACTTTTGAGGACAAGAAATGACATCAAGTTGACTACATCGCACAGGAGATGATCGTACAGTCTCTCCCACACTCCCTCCAGGACGTAGCCGTAGAAAACAACACGACCAAGGAGCTTTGGGATTGGATCAACGATCTTACCAAAGAAACAGAAGCGATGAAGCGCAACAAGAAACAGGTCGTTGTTGAAAGTTATGAATCCTTCCAGATGTTGCCTTGTGAGACAATCAAATCGATGGAAGCAAGGTTCAACACCATCGTCAGTGACATGAAGAATCTCGGAAGAGAAGAAAAAGTGGCAGACATGAATGCCAAAATTCTGTTAAGATTGCCAAAAGAAGACTGATAAGTTCATTATTTAACTCACTTATCTATATTATTTTCTACTATTCTATGTATTTTTATTGAGTTTATCTATATATTGTATGTATGAGTCTACATTGGGTGGTATTAGGCGCGTCTTGATGTTTATGCAGGTTTTAGGCCTAAAATTCACGAGAAAACCGTTCCGAAAGCAGTGACGTGTAAGAGTAGCAGTGAAGAGTTCTTCCACACAAGGAATTCGGGCTATTGGCGCATGGCAATGGATAGAGCCTTGAGTTAGCTTTCCAACGCAACTAGAATCGGGTCAATTGGAGTTCGCGAGAGGATGTGATGGCCAAAACCGTGAGACCGCGCAGAAGGGGTGAGACCTGATTTTTCCACGTCAATCGACGGAGAATCCACATCGATCGATGTCGAAGATAGAGTCACATCGATCGACGCACTTACCGTGTCGATCGATGCAAGTCTGTTGGCACGGGAATTTGATGAAAATCAGATTTTTTCATGTCTTTAGCCCTAGATTTGATAGGATACACCTCCACCTCTATATATATCCCAGTAATTTCGATTCTTATGTGTGCTTCATTCCAGATTTCAGATTTTGAGAGATTCCAAGCTTCAGTTGAGTTTTATGTTTGAAGACAGATTTTTGTGGGAAGACATTCAGACCCAAGTTTTTATGCAATTCATGTTTTATTTATCTTTGATGAATTCTACTATGATTAGGTGTAACTAACTTCCTTCTCAGATTCTAGGGTTTCGAACTATCAATGTATGCATGTTTGATTAATTGAATTATTTTCCCTTTCCCATCGTAGTTTGTGAAATCTGTACTTATTCATAATCTTGAGTTTGCTGGCCACATCTTAGGATTAATTAGTTGAGAACTTGAGACGTTACTGTAATAGTTTTCAATGGAAAGAGTTTTCACAATATATTTTGATTTCTTGTCTGAGCAGAAGGAGATAGATTATAGGAATAAATCTGTTGATTTTTGGAGTTAGTTAATTCATCTTGAGACCGAGCGGAGATAGGGAATTGACTAATCTACTTTATAAATTGTCCAACAAAGAAGTTCATAATACTTTTCTGATGTTTCACTACGAAGAGGAATTAAATTGGGAATTAATCAATTCATTCATACATGTCATACTTGGTAGGTAGATATCCCTGGAATCTGTACTTCTCAAAAGTATTTTATTTTCCTGTTTAATTTTAAGTTGAAACAAAACCCAAAGTTTATTTTCTTCCCTAACCAGTATTTTGAGCACCTATGTTTTAGTATTTAAGATTTTTCGTTATTTCTTCCCCATGGGATTCGATAATTTATTTGCCGCTTTATTATTAGCTTTGCTATGTCGCTAGTAAAATAATTTTGCGATCAAATTTTGGCGCCGTTGCCGGGGAAAGTATAGAAATAATCTTACTATTAATTCTGTGATCGAAATACTGATTTAGGTTGTAATTTTCGTACGTTTATTTAAAGTTTCGTGAGTTTTTGTTTTTCACATCGATCGACGTGAATTTCACATCAATCGATGCTGTTCTTATTTCCACATCGATCGACGCCCTCTATTTTCATACAATTTTCAGTTTTTCAATTTTAGTTTGTTTTGGTTTATTTTCAGTTTTACTTCGCTACCTCCTTTGTTGTACAGGTAGTGCATGAGTACGAGAGCTAAAGGAAAGGACCCGCTATATTATTACCCGGACATCAAAGCCACGTGTAGAAAGATCCGAAGGAATAAGCGCGCCCAAGAAAGCTCGACTGATCGAACAATGGCAGAAAATGTGCCACCGCCGGACCATGTGCCGCAACCGATCATACAACCAGCGGATCCACCGCCCCTACCAGTGATGACCCAGGAGGAGCAAGCTGCGCTTCTCCAAGAAGCCCCAATCATGAGGGCACAACTCCAACAGCTGAATCTCGAAGGGAATATTCAGAATAACCGACATCTTTGCCGCAACCCACTCTTTGAAGACATTCCAAGGGACGAAGATGAAGAAGATCAGGATCCACCCGAGGAATCAGATGAGGATGAGGAAGAAGAAGCTATGCAAGCACGGTACCGACCTCAATTCAAAGAGAAAGACTTCAGGATTGGCATCAACGCCAACAACTTCGAGCTGAAGATCGGATTGGTGCAAATGGTGCAACAAAATCAATTCGGTGGAAGAGCGACTGAGGATCCATATGCACATCTCGACAAATTTCTGATGTTTTGCAATACTGTCAAAATCGGAGAGGTCAGCAAGAGTGCCATCCGAATGCGTCTGTTCGCATTCTCTCTGCGGGATAAGGCACAGTCTTGGTTCACTGCACTGGACAAAGAAAGTATTAGTACATGGACTGAACTGCGGAATGAATTCCTGGAAAACTTCTTTCCTCCGAACGTCATCAGACAAAGAAGGAAGGAGATCATCAGGTTTGCTCAAAGACCAGATGAAAGCTTTTATGAAGTGTGGGAGTGTTACAAGGAGTTACTGAGATCTTGCCCAGGACATGGCCTACCTCCGGGCGAGCAAGCAGAAGCATTCTACAAAGGGCTCAATGAGAGGACAGTTGAGTTGGTGGATACCACACTAGGTGACACCATCATGACGAAAAGCGGAAAGAAGGCCATGGAATTTTTCCAAAATATGGCTAACAACAATCAACGTTGGTCCTCGAGTCGAAGTCGCCCTGTGAAGGCTATTGAGAAGGTGGTGGAGAAAAAGGTCGCTGAAGAACCTGATTGGGAAGCCGAGGTGAAGAAGTTGCGAGAGGACTTCGCTACACTGAAATTAGAAAAGGCAGTCGCGGTGATATAGCCTGTGCAAGCTCCGTCTGAGGGGGATTGTGCCGATGTAAATTTCATCCAAATGGGCGGTTACCAAAACTACTACCGTGGAGGATATCAGCACCACCACCAGCCCTACACTAATAATCACGCGAGGAACCACCCTGGATTTTCCTACGTGAACCCCCAAGCGGCGGAGCAGCCACCACCTGGATTTGCAGTGCAAGATGGAGAAGTGGTGGAGAAGAAGAAGCCAAATCTTGAGGAGATTTTGGCTAAGTTCATGCAGGTATCCACTGATAAAGTGAGCAAACTGGAGCAAGAAATCGCAGGCGTGAATACTAAAGTAGACCAGGTGCAGAAGCATGTACAAATTATAGAAACCCAGGTCAGCCAGATCGCTGATGCCCTCAGAGCCCAGCACAAGACGGGGCAACTTCCGAGCAACACTCAAATTAACCCCAAGAATCAGAATCAGAGGAACCAAGTGAATGCCATCACTCTGAGAGGGGGAAAATCATATGAAGGGCCAAAGCAGGCGGGGAAAGATACCAAGGAGGACGAAGAAGCCGAGCAGGTCGATGAAGCTCTCAAAGACGCAACCCCGTCGATCGATGCGGGATCTACGTCGATTGACGTAGCTCCAAAGGCCCCGTCGATCGACGCTGATCCACTTCGATCGACGCCAGCCCCCAGCCCGCCTGCAAAGAAGCCTCCTATGCCGTTTCCGCAGCATTTTGCTAAAACAAAGATGAACGAGAGATTTGCATGCTTTCTGGAGAACATGAAGAAGGTGAACATCAACATCCCGCTGATCGAGGCACTACTAGAGATACCAGGGTATATCAAGTTTCTGAAGGATATGGTCTCTCAGAAAAGACCCTTCCTGGAGCACGAGAGGGTCAACTTGATCCAGGAATGCATCGCAATTATTCAAAAGAAGATGCCGCTGAAGAGAGAGGACCCGGGATCCTTCACGATCCCCTGCGTCATTAGAGGAGATACCTTTGGAAAGGTCCTTTGCGATTCCAGTGCATCCATCAACTTAATGCCGCTGTCAATCTTCAAGCGACTAGAGATCGGAAGCATCAAACCAACGACCATATCATTGCAGATGGCTGACAGATCGGTGTCCTACCCGAGAGGCATCGTAGAAGACGTACTTGTAAAGGTGAAGGACTTCATCATTCCAGCAGACTTCGTGGTGCTTGACAAGGAAGAAGATCACAACATCCCGCTGATCTTGGGGAGACCTTTCTTGAAGACTGCTGGAGCATTAATTGACATTCGAGACGGCAAACTGACGTTCCGAGTTAATGACGAGACGATCACCTTCCCCATCTACAAAGCAGTGGAGAAGCGTAATGAAGGGAGCTACCAGGAAGAGTGCCACATGATCAATTGTTTCAATCTGGTGATTTCCTCTCCCTTTTATTCTCTTAAAATTGATCCGGATTTTCTGGAGAACTGCTTATTATACTCTTTGTTTTGTCTTCAGATTTGGACAAGGCGGATGATGAGATTGTGGATCTGGTGATGGAGCTGGATGTGTTTGAAGAAATAACACAGGAGAAGGAGAACAAACGGGAGCGGTTACCAAGCCAATGCAACCAGAAAAAGAAGGAAAAACGTGGAAAAGCACCCACGTCGATCGACGCAGGAGCCACGTCGATCGACGCAAAAGCCACGTCGATCAACGCAGGAAAAAGGGTCGATGCAAAGGCTTCGTCAAACAAAATGGTACGATGTGGAAAAGGGATCTCTGCCATCTCAACCATGTCAATCGACGCACACCATGTGTTGATCGACGCGAGTCTGGAACCGCAGATTTCTAACTCCGATCCGCCTGCTCTGGAACTCAAACCACTCCTGGCGCACCTCAGGTCCGCCACTGGATGGACTTTGGGGGATATCAAAGAGGTCAGTCGTTTATTATGCATGCACAAGATCCTTCTATAAGAAGACGCCAAGAAATGGGGGATGCAAGTTGTCAAGAACAAAGATGGAGAGGAGGTCGCGAAAAGGCCAATCTGGACCCGACCTCCCTGATGGTGATTTAAGACTCCGAGGGATAAAAAAGTTGATGTCTGAGATCAACTGCCATGTATCGTTCCCTCTTTTATCTAATTTTCAAACTTATTCCACTCTTCGAGTTGGAAATAAGTTTGGGGGGATGTGGACAAGAGATGGAGCGTTCTATCTTTTATTTATTCTGCTTTCCGTCTTTAATTTTCCTTCCTTTCTTCTTTTCTATTTTATGCTATTTTGTGGGGAAAATTTTGAGTTTTGAGATAACCTGAATGAGATTGTGAGATTAGAATTGTTGGGAAAATTATCTAAGTTTCCCTTCCCCAGTTGATAACTTAGATCTTTGATTTGGTGTTTAAGTGTTTTGGTGGATCAAATCCTAAGTCCAACCAGCGTCAGTTTGTCTCTAGAATAGCTCTACTCTCAAATGTAAAGTCCTGTTTAGGTCTTTTGAGTTGTAAGTCGTAGCTGATCAAGACTCATGCTGGCTACTGTTCACCAGCATGAGATGTGCTTACCAGTTGAGAGAAGTCTCACCAGCAGACGACTGACAGACCCATGCTGACACTGTTCATCAGCATGGAGTCAAGAGCTAATGACTGGCTACTGTTCACCAGTTGGAAGGATTTCACCAGCAGGAGGCTGACAAATCCTACCAGCAGAATACGTGTTCTGGCTGACACTATTCACCAGCGGTGAAGCCACTAGTCATGGGAGATTCCAAGAAAGGGTTAACATCAGACAAATTGGTAGACTAAGATTGTGCCAGCGTAAGTCACCAGCAGAGACTGCCAGCACAAGATCACCAGTACGATCTACCAGTCGGATGTTACCAGCAGAATTCAAGATTCGCTCTCCCAGAGTCTTAGAGACAAAAAGAAGATTCGTCTGAGGAATATACTGACAAAGTAAGACTTTAAGGAAGGATATCCTTAAAGTCTATCAGTTCAAGACACCAGTTGCGATTCCTCGTAATGATGAAATAATGCCGTTCTGACACAAAGAGGTCTGTGTCAGAAAAAGCAGACACAGGTATGGAGTTTTCCTGAAATTCCTACCTGCCGCCGTCTGAAGTACATCCGAGGACAGAGACCCATTCCGGATGTGTCCAAACGGCTAGAAATTTGAATGGGATCTTGCGTCTATAAATAGGTCGGAGCTACCAACATTTAAGAGGCTTCCCAGTTCCCACGCTTGCACGCTAGCTTACACGCTTGCATCCTGAACATTCAATACTCTCCAACTACCGAAAGAACGAACATTCATTGCTAGCAAGCA
>JAPKLW010000758.1:0-32067 GCA_026898455.1 Plectranthus barbatus
CATCAATACATAACTATGTACCGACACATCAAGTAGCTAGGATAAGCCCACTTATGAACCGATGTCTCAGCTGTGATACTGTTTATATCTCGCTAGGTCAAACGATTCATATGATCCTCTGTGATCTCCTACACACCATATGATCATCCCTATAGGCGAGATAATAGGATATTATGGTTCGTTGTATGTTTGTTCTATCAGACAGCGAGTATTGTTGCGGCAACATATATGAAGACCAGTGTACAAAACACTTAATCATATATGCTTTCAGTATATAATCCCAACACAACTGGCATGGGACTTTGAGTTCTTTCCTGAAATGTCTACTTGCGGTATACACCCGTAATAGTTATCACTGAAGATGCGATAACTCTAAGAAGGTTTCTTACTTAGATATTAAGAAGACCAAGAGTAACACTTAGCAAGGATTGTTAAGTGTCTCGTGTCCAATAAGGCACATGGTAAGCTGATAGACAACCTGAAAGCTTTGAATGCTTGAGTGTTGCTTTTGTTATTCATAAGTTGAGCCAGGTCTCCTATTCGGTAAGATTCGTAACCTTCTCTAGATGGATCGCAGTCTCTTTTTCATGCGCTCTTAGAGAGGTTTGAGTTTGGAGTCGTTGTGAGACAAAAGGAACATGTCCAATCAATGTCTCACTTTTCCTAGATTGTAGCATCCTTTCTACAAGAGCAGGTGGACCTTGAAGCTTTAGTTAGAACAACTTCCAAGCCAGTCCGAGGAATGTCTGCTCGTAGATTCCTTGGACGAACAAACTTTTGAGATTCATAGACTTTAAGATCTTCTTTCTTAAAATTTGGACTATTAAAATGTCTGCTTGTCTTTGCTTGGCTTGCTTGTATCTCTTCATGCTGGTTTGAGAATTACCTTGCTTGTGACAATTTACTGATGATCTCCTTGCCGGTGGATCACCAGCTGGTGATGACGTGTCAACCAACTTCATCTAAAGGAAAGACACTTTGCTGGTGAAGGCATTTCAGCTAGCAAACTCCAAACAACTCTTTTGTGGGTGAGTGTCGGCAAGCAACCTTTTAGAAAGCTTGCGATCAACACCGAATTACAATTTGACAATTGCTATACAAAACATTATAAATACAGATTAATCTAACTAGAGACATACTAATTGGTGATATATTTAACTCATCAAAATATAATAATAAAGTAAGAAATTTCTAACATTTGGGTTGTAAACTCTTTTCAAAAATGATTAGAGTGATCTAAAAACTTATTGATTAAATTCTCTACTTCTTAATAATGCTTCATTTTGTTATTTCCTATTGTATTTACTAATTTTAATAAATTTTAAATAAAGATTAGGTATAATGCAACATTCTAATTGATTTTTATGAACACAAATCTGGATTTTAAAAAAAATATAAAAACTATTATCAATTAATTAATTTTGATAATTAAATAATTATTAATTAAAAACTGAACATTAATTATAAAAAGTTATTATATATCCTAATTTAATGGGATGAACGTATGTTTGACTTATAAAATTAATTTAATCTATAATAAATCAAAGGAAAATTTATGATTTAGGGTCCGAAAAATAGTATAATTATCAATTCAAGACCTAAAAAGATAAATTCTTAATTCAGAATTGAAAGATCATATAATTCTCAGTTCAGGATTTAATATTTAAGTCCTAAATTGAGAATATGATAATTTTTATGATTTCTTAGATCCTGAATTCAAAATTAATAATTTTAATGATTCAGTAGAGAGTGGATTATGAGAATGAGTGTGGATAATCTCATTCCAAAAACGATGTTAAAAGCTAATATCTCATAGAAAAAAAATACTTTAAATATAAAACATCCTATACTTAAAAATCTTAGATTAAAGGGTATCAAGAATCATTAGTTTGACCGTTTGAGTTTGTTTAATTGTTTGTTTTTTTTTTTTTTGTTTTTTTTTCCTTAATACATTATGTGGTGGTGAAGTGTGTTGGGAATTGAGCGCACAAACACAGAAGATAACGAATTCAATTAGCGAACACACACACACGCAACCGATACGCCGAAATTTACGTGGTTCATCGGCTGTCGCCGACTACGTCCACGGGAAGGTGAAGGACCAATTTTATTGAGCTCTCAGCCACAATTACAAAATACCACACCAACACAAACTCTCGCACTCTCTCTGTGTAACAGACCCACGCAAAAGATGAAGAAGAAGATATATGTTATCTCTACTTCTAACTAATTCCCACTCTACCCAACCACAGTATACCACTTGTACTTCACTATCTCATCCCAGAAATAACACTTTCGACTCTACAAGTATAAAACACGACTTTACAATTATTAAACACATTAAACACCCGCGCCTGCACCATCGAGCCCTCTTCCTGCACATCCCATACAAAACCACGCAGCCACCTCATAAATCTCCCTCCTGGCTGCAACTCACTGGTAATCCACTTCCTTCCACTTAGCCCCATTACAGAGCATACACGCTGATCAACAGATCAGCACATCCCCATAAGGGTAAGACAGTACCTAAACTTCGCTGCAGGAATCGGTTTGGTTAACCCATCTGCTGCGTTATGATATGTATGCACCTTCACCAACTGTATCCAACCTTTCTCAACAATATCACGAACGAAATGGTACCGCACGTCAATGTGCTTGGATTTACTGTGGAATACTGGATGTTTAGCTAGATGTAGTGCGCTTTGGCTGTCGCACCAGATTGTAACCTTTTGCTGATGTATCTTCAATTCATTGATAATCCCTCGTAACCAAATTGCCTCCTTAATGGCCTCAGTAATGGCCATAAACTCAGATTCTGTAGATGATAATGCAACTACAGACTGTAGGTTTGACTTCCACGACACCGCTACCCCATACATGTTAAAGACAAACCCAGTTTGAGACTTTCTATTGTCCCTGCAGGTTGCATAGTCTGCATCAACATACCCTATCACCACATCAGGACTCAACTCAGCCTTCTTTTCGAACAGTAATCCATACCCGCGAGTTCCTTTTAAGTATCTCATGATCCCGACAACAGCATTCCAGTGAGCCCTCCCTGGCTTTGCCATATACCTGCTCGTCACACTCAAGGCATAACAGATGTCAGGGCGAGTGCACAACATAAGATACATCAGACTTCCTATGGCGCTTGCGTATGGAATATCATTCATGCACTTCTTCTCATCCTCTGTGTTGGGTTCCATGTCTTGACTCAGCTTGACATCTAAGCCCAATGGTAAGAGGACGACTCTCTTTCACACCAAACTTCTCTAATATTTTTAGCAGATACCCAGATTGCATTAGTCTTAGCTTCCCAACCTGCCGTTCTCTCACAATATCCATTCCCAGAATCCTCGAGGCTTCTCCTAGATCTTTCATGTCAAATGCCAATGATAAGTCTGCTTTAACCTGGATAAGATCACCAGCATGCTTCCCTGCAAGGAGCATGCCGTCCACGTACAACAGCAGGAAGATCATACTCTTATTCGTGCCTTCCTTAAAATATACGCATTTGTCAAATTCCGACCTTACAAAACCTATATCACGCATATGGGCATCGAATTTTTTGTTCCATTGTCTCGGACTTTGCTTAAGTCCATAAAGAGACTTCTTCAACAGACATACTCTATCCAACTTTCCTTCTTCTTCAAATCCCGGGGGTTGATCCATATAAATCACCTCCTCTAATTCACCATGTAAGAATGCGGTTTTGACATCTAGCTGAAATAATTCCAAGTCAAACTGCACCACTATGGCCAATAAAATCCTTATCGAGCTATGTTTGACAACCGGTGAGAAGATCTCATTGAAGTCCACACCTTCTCTTTGTGTATAGCCCTTCGCTACAAGTCTTGCCTTGTATCGAATCACTTGAGTGTCTGCTGTTTCTACCTTTCTTTTAAACAACCACCTACAGCCTATACAAGCTTGATCTCTTGGCTTCCCCACCAATATCCAAGTGGAGTTTTTTTTATCAAGGAGTTCATTTCATCCTCCATGGCTTGCTTCCATTTCTCTCCTATAGGGTTTTTCCGTGAACCGAATCACCAAAACCAAACTGAACCGGATCGATCTATGGATATTGCTCATAATTAATTATTCTCAAAACCCTAGCATGCTTCTATGAATTTAATACAAGATTGTGGATTGAGAGATTACCGTAATTCCGTAGTGTCTGTACCGATCTTTTGCGTTTGAATTCCAAGAACCAATTCAACCACGCAATCCGATTTCTCTGCGAAAACAGAAATTAGAAAACTAATTTCTAGAGCAAATCGAAAATAAAGAAAAGGGAAGAAGAAATCTGTTCTCCAGATTAGATCTTCAGATCTGTATCCCGGAGCTGGTCAGATCTACTACTGGTGAGGACTCCGTAGATCTGTAATCTGAGCAGGACCATAATCGAAATTCTCCTCCTCTCCCAGTGAAAAACGGCGCCCCTCTCTCTGCCCTAGGTATTTGACTGATTTGAATAATCACAAAAAGGTGGCTAGGGTTTCCAGAGAGAGTGGTTATAGACCCAGGGTTTTATCCCTAATGGGCTACTGGGCTCAATTCAGCACACTTGTTGGGCCAGACCTGGGACCTAATGCAAATAATAAAGTGAGCCTATAAATTAATTAATT
The DNA here is from genome assembly GCA_026898455.1 of Plectranthus barbatus. NCBI lineage: Eukaryota > Viridiplantae > Streptophyta > Magnoliopsida > Lamiales > Lamiaceae > Plectranthus > Plectranthus barbatus. The sequence goes on from JAPKLW010000758.1 coordinate 4,629, forward strand.
CCCATGTCCACAACCCAGGACACAATTAATTAATTAATATTAATTCTTTTTCACCACAGAATTAATACTGACCTACCCCTTTATTACCACGTTCTGAGAACGGGTTGCATTAATTGAGAATCCCCATATTTAAGGTTACCGGACATTCATTAATTAATCGGAGCCTCTGACAAGCTCTAACTACAATTAATTAATATCTTATTATTCCTGAGTAGTACCACTCAAACCTTATCACTCGTGCCTGAACTTAATCAGCCTGCAGGACTTTGGCACGATGAATGTTATTGAGCTCCTCAGGGAATGTCCCCATCCTATTACTCGGATATGGTTACCTAAGTTCAGTCTCAGGCGGTACTACACGAACTGCTGTTACCCAAGATGCGGATATACGAGCGCGTTGTGTTGGCTTTCCACCATGGCAAGTCAAAGCAACAGTCAACCCGTGCAAACCCCTGAACCTTCGTTAGGGTTTGGACTCAATCAATATAAGGAGATCTTTTATTTGCTGATGTCAGACAGACAAATATATCTCACTGTGGTCCATCAATACGCCACCTCTGCGTACCAGCATGTCAAGTAACCAAGACAGACTACTTATTCCGACAATGCCGCAGCCATCCGGACAGACGTATCCTCATACGCTGTCTCGGCTGTGATCATGTTTATGTCTCACTAGGTCAAGTGATCATACTGTCTTTTGCGATCTACAACACGCCGTATGATCGTCCCTATCGGTGAGACAAGAGGATACCATTGTTCACACATGTACGATTGTTAATAGATAGGAGAAATAAACCGTTGTATACACATTGTAATAAATGCTTTCAGTATACAAAACCCATCTCCTTCCTTACTGCCGCATGCTTCTTCATAGGTCTTGGGCTCCTCATCTTGCAGCTTATGAGCTATATTAAGGCTCAGGAATGTAACATCAGCTTGGGAGAACCTCCTAGGAGGGTGAATCTCCCTCCTGACTCGGTCCCTCGCCAACATGTAATCTGCGAGTGGTTGTTGTAGTTGACCTTGTGGCTGCAGGCTTGTCGATTGCTCTTGTGTGGAGTCAATTTCCTCTTGTACACCCTCTATCACGGGAGTTACAATCCTCCCACTCACCTCATCTTCCCTTCCTCTCAATTCTTGGGTGGCTTCAGATTCCTTTTCAGATAGAGGCATCTCCTCTTCATTAAAGACTACATCTCTTGTAGTAATCACCTTCTTAAGATCAATGCTCCACAGCCTATATCCTTTAGTGCCCGAGGGATACCCCAGCATCACACATTTCAGAGCTCGGGGATCCAACTTGTCATCCTTAACATGAGCATATGCTGCACAACCAAATGGCCTCAGGTAAGAGTAATCTTGCTTCCTTCCAGTCCACATCTCGTTAGGGGTTTTAAATTCAATTGATGTGGAGGGACTTAGGTTTATGAGGTGACATGCCGTGGCTGGAGCTTCTCCCCAGAACCTTTTTGACATGCCTGATGCAATTAGCAGGCACCTAACCCTCTCCAAGAGGGTCCTATTCATACGCTCCACAACACCATTTTGTTGGGGGTTGTGAGGGGCTGTCCTATGCCTCTTTATTTCTCTAAGTCTGCAAAATCCATCAAATTCCTCTGACAGGAACTCCATGCCGTTATCTGTTCTTAAACACCTCACCTTCTCACCTTTTTCATTTTCCACCAGGTTGCACCAGTCTCTAAACTTGGCTGCAGCTTGGTCTTTGGTTCTCAAGATGAATACCCATACCTTTCTTGTGGCTTCATCAATCAAGGACAAGAAATACCTGCCCCCTCCCAAGGTTTCTACTCTGGAAGGTCCCCATATATCCGCATGTACATACTCTAGTGGCTTGGAGCTCCTCATGTGGCTAGGTTGGTAAGGTAACTTCTTACTTTTCCCCAGAACACACTCTTCACAACAGCTGATGTCAGATTCTTCATTATACTGGATCAAACCATGTTTTCTTAGCTCGGTGAGCCCCTTTTGACTAATATGGCCTATCCTTTTATGCCATAAACGATTGCTCACTTTCTTCACAACATCTGCCTGCCCAGTCACAGTCACTGCGTGTAAATAGTAGATGCTGTTCACTCTCCTTCCTCTTAACACCACCTCATTTCCTTTTAACACTGTCACTTCTCCATCATTGCCAACAAAACAGTACCCACTTGATTCTAGGGTACCAAGGGAGATCAAGTTTCTCTGGATCTGAGGAATATACCTCACCTCGGTCAACAGTTTACAGCTTCCTAGGTGGTTCTTAATTCGGACTGCTCCAATGCCTTGTATCTGACACACTTGGTTATTGCCAAGCATTACAGTCCCTAAGTTCTTCTCTTCCAAGTTTACAAACCACTCCTTCTTATAACACATGTGGAAGGAGCAGCCGGAGTCTAAGATCCATCCCTCATCTCCAGGCATTTCAGCTACATTAAGTACTTCATCATGATTTTCTTCCATAGACTTCACCATGTTTGGGCCTTGGCCATGTTTATTCTTTTGTCTCAGCACAGGGCAATCCCTTATGAGGTGACCCGGTTTCTTACAATAGTGACAAATTCTGCTTTCAGATTGAGTGCTGTAATTCTTGGGCTCATAGGGAAGAGGTGTTGCTTGGAAATTCCCTCTGTACTTCTGATTGTAGGTGTTAGGCCTGAAGTCCTTCTTCTGAGAGTAATTATTTCTCTCATTATTGTTGAATTTCTGATAAGATCCTTGTTTCTTTTGAGACTTGTTTCCCTGATAATTTTTCACAAACAGTCCATGATTAGAGGAACTGCTCGCCCCATTCTGAGAGATCTTTTCAATCTCTTTACCTTTAATGGCTGACTGTACCTCATCTAGGGAGATGGTGCCTGTCCTACCATAGGTCATGGCATCCTTGAGGTTAGCATAGGACTTTGGGAGGGCATTGAGTAGGTGTATTGCTTTATCCTCATCCCCTATCTCAACACCTATGTTTTCTAGATCATCCACAGCTTTATTAAAGTCATCCAGCTGTTCCAAAATTCCTTTGTCGTCAGTGAACTTGCATGAGTATAATCTCTGCTTCATATACAGACGGTTTGCCAGAGTTTTTGTCTGATACAGTTTATTTAGCTTCTTCCACACATCAGCCGCAGTCTTCTCCTTAGATACTTCCCTCAATACTTTGTCATCAAGGCTTAGGAAGATAGCACTTCTGGCCTTATTGACGAGCTTCACTTTCTTCTCAGCTGTTTCTTGTTTGAAACCAGCATCATCAGGAAGGATAGCCTCCTCTAACCCCTGCTGGGTTAATATCGCCTGCATTTTCACCTTCCACAAGGCAAAATCATTTTTGCCGGTGAACTTCTCAATTTCACCCTTACTTGCAGCCATGATAACTCTAGGTTCTCACGCCTAGATCTACACCCCTTCACAGAACTCCACAAACACAGAACACAGAAAAATAAGCCTCCACAGATCAACCACACACAGATCAATCACACAGCCAGAAACAAATTTACGATTCTCACCAATCGCACATAATATAGCATGAGCTCACAATTTCAATCAATGAACAGATGCACAAGGTTTCTCAAACACTTTTCGGAGCAGACTCACATATCACAAGTTTCTCAGCTGGAATAAGCTTCAGAGGGAACTTACTAGAATCAGAAATGGGGTTGCCTGAATGCAGACCGAATAGCAGCTCTCCTATCACCTACGCTTACTCGATCGTGTGCGCCCAATGTTGGATTCCCACAGACGGCGCCACTTGTTGGGAATTGAGCGCACAAACACAGAAGATAACGAATTCAATTAGCGAACACACACACACGCAACCGATACACCGGAATTTACGTGGTTCATCGGCTGTCGCCGACTACGTCCACGGGAAGGTGAAGGACCAATTTTATTGAGCTCTCAGCCACAATTACAAAACACCACACCAATACAAACTCTCGCACTCTCTCTGTGTAACAGACCCACACAAAAGATGAAGAAGAAGATATATGTTATCTCTACTTCTAACTAATTCCCACGCTACCCAACCACAGTATACCACGTGTACTTCACTCTCTCATCCCAGAAATAACATTTTCGACTCTACAAGTATAAAACATGACTTTACATTTAATAAACACATTAAACACCCGCGCCTGCACCATCGAGCCCTCTTCCTGCACATCCCATACAAAACCACGCAGCCACCTCACAAAGTGGTCCCAAATAATTCATGCTATAGAAAGTATATGTATGGGATGAATGAATAGGTTGAGTATCTCTTTCAGTCGCCAACCAATTACTCATTAAATGACTCGTGTACCTCTCTTTAGTCAATTGTCTCAAATCTACATCAAAAATACTAAGAAACTCACGTAATCAATAGATCATTGATTAGTTTACTTCCACTAAGAATTTATCTTTAAGTAGAAATGATTGTTGAATATAAAGTATGATTACAGATAATGCAATAAAGTACACATATTTAATGCAATTTGATTATACTAGATAATTAAAAAAAAAAGTAAGTACAGAAAATATAAACTAAAGTTGTTAGTTGTAGCCGAGTTAATAAAATCTCTTTCTGCAAGACGAATACGTCAATATAGTGCTTATTGTTTGATGTTTGTCCATAAAAATAAAATAACCTTATTTTCTACAAAGAAGTACTGCAATATATCGTTGAAGCTCCAACGAACTAGAATGAGAGAAAATTGAGCAAGTTGATTGGTTAGGTAATTAATGACACAACCATCGTTTATAGACCTAATATGATGACATGAAAATTACGATGCGGGAATCCCAAAAGACTTGGTGTCATTTGAACGATAAGATAAAAGGGTTCCTGACATTCGAACATATGTGCTAACTAATAAGCCACGTCTTGAACATGTGTACTTCACATTGGACTGGGTCTCGATCCAACTTCCTTCAGGTAAATTAAATCGAGCCCAACAAGCATAGGGTCGGGTCATGTGAGGGACACGAGCGTGGGAGGCGAGGCATGGTAATGATGGCATGCACGTGTGGGCACATCCGCTTGTTGTCCGGAAACACACTCAGTTATCACACAATACCATCGTAATGACTTCAGATTTAACAAAACATGTGTAATAAATGAATGTGGGATTTTTTTGTTATATGTAATAAATATATCTTATTGGTTGTTAGTCCCAAATTATAGTGAATGTTTATGCAGCGGGAGAATTAATAACTTGTACTTCTCCAAGCTGGCTGTTCGAGCACCAACTTGGGTTTTGAAAAATGGTTGGTTTAATGAAAAATATTACTTAGCCGGTTTAGAGATATACTCCAACACTTTGAGAGTGTTGGGTTTTAAATCCAAAACAAATAAAAAATAAAACAATAAATGATAAAGGATTTATAGAGGTTTGGACTTCAACTGTCTTACGTCCTCTCTTCAGACTCGCACTCTGGAAATCCTTAAGTTCAGGTTACAAAGAGGTAGACACTTTGTTGCTACCAGTCCATAAGCTCACTTGCCTAGGCCTTTGTTCCCCTTCACTTCTTCAAGTCAAGAATTTGGACACACCACTTAGCCTCCAGCTGGTCGTTGGGACTTTGAGTTCTTCTCAGGAACTTCTTTGTATAAACTCGTGATAATAGTTGTATGAGATGCAGTGACTCCAAGTAGATAACTCTTGTTAGATGCAAAGAGTCTCGTGTCCGATAAATAGCACATGGAAAGTTGGTTAGAACAACCTGAACGCTTGAATGCTTGAGTATGGATTTTTGCAGAGTTTCAGTAGCTTTAGTAAGTTCGGTTACCTTCTTCACATGAGCTCTTCCTCTATTTATAGACGAGCTTGGAGAAGATTTGAATTGTAGCCATTTAGAGACAAATGAAATATATCCAACCGAATGTCTCTCTTTTCCTGAAATACTGTGTTCTTTGTTGTTTTTCTATAAGTGGTAGGTAGACCTACAACTTTACTTAGAAGTTATTGGTCCCAAAATCAGAGTTAGTCGAATATGTGCAGCGAAAGATTAAGAACAAGTTCTTGCAAATTCTAACTGGTGGTTCTCAACCAGTTTGGTTCTTTGAAAAGATTAATAGTCTGCAGTCTAGTTAATGTCAAGTTCGGATATACTTCAACACCAGACAGTGTTAAGTTTTAAATTCTTGCAGAAATAAGTAAAACAGTAATGAACACAAGAATTTATAGAGGTTGGGACAACCGTCCTACGTCCTCTCTTCAGGCAGTAGCCCAGAATAAACTAGCTTCAAAATTACAATTTATCCTCACAATCTATCGCAAGCTGGTGAATACTCGTGTCCACCAGTTCACTTGCTCACTTGCTCACTTGCCCAATGTCTCGTCCTCCTTCAGCACTCAGATAGCGAGTGTGGTACACCACTCAGCCTCCTTCTCCGGAGTTGGGAGCTTTTAAATTCTTCACGGAACTCATCAAACTTGCGACAAAAAGCCCGTGGTAGTTACAGCTTGGGATAGCTGCAACTGTTGTGGTCTTTCTTGGAGAGAAAGAGCACCATAACAGAAATTCAAGCTGAGAATCTATGATTCGTGTCTAGAGATTGGAACACGGTAAGCTATTGTAAAATACCCTCAAACAGGAAAAGTAAACTCTTGGAGTCTCTATTCGGAAATTGAGGTTACGACTAGTCTGAGGTTCATTTTGTATGTGCGCTTTGAACCTTTATTGGGAGGATTTAATTAGATAATTATTGAGATTGCTAATTTGTGTTCTTGAGACCGAGAGGAGATAGTCACAATTTAGTAATCTAGGGTTTAATTGTCTAACCAAGGAGTTTAATCCATATGAATCTGAATTAATCCTCATTGCTGAGTTGATGAATTTTGCATGTTAATGATTGCATTATCTGTCCTGGAATCTGTATCTTTAATTATTGTTTTCAAAACCCTTTATTTTTCAGTATTGTCATCTTTAAATTACAAAACAAAACCACACTTTCTATTTACTCAAACAACTGTGGTTTAAGAACTATGGCTAGTACATAGGGTAGTTTCGATATACAGTCTCTGTGGGTTCTACCACCTTAGGGTGTTTTACAAATTTATTTGCCACTGTTTCTACAGTTTGTCAAATTGGTGCCATTGCCGGGGACTGTTAGATTCTATCTTATTATTAGTTTGTTTTTAAATATGTTGGATTGAATTTTTATTTTTATTTTTTGCTTTAATTTTTATGTTTCGTGTGCGTGTGTGATTTTTCTATTTTTGAGCTCTGTATCGATCGACACACACGGTGTCGATCGATACAACCGCAAAATTCCTGCGTGTCGATCGACAAAGAGGCTGGTCTCTGAAGTTTCTTTTCTCATGTTGTATGAACACACGGGCTCTGGACAAACCACTCGAAGTTTTCAACCCCGAGGCCATAGTCCGAGGAAAAACAAAGCCGAACTTCAGACATGGAGTCACACCACAGTCAAAGTGACGAGTCAATGGAATGCCCTTCTTCTTGTCCAAGAGGTCAATCACATGAAGGAAGTAATCAAGCAACTCATGGCTGAAAGAGAAACAGACAGGCTCGAGGCTGCAAGGAGAGAAATAGAACGAGAAAGAGAAAGGCGCCGCCAAGAGGAGTGAGGATCCAAATGTTATGGCAAGGAGGTACAGATCACAACCCGACAATGAGAGATTTGCTATTGGTATCACTGCCAATAACTTTGAACTCAAATACTGGCTTGATTCAAATGGTTCAGTAGAACCAATTTGGTGGCCGAGCAGTGGAGGATCCGTACACCCATCTCTGAATGTTCGTGTAGGTGTTTGATACCATCAAGCAGAACGAAGTTAGCCAGAATGTGATCCGTCTGTGCTTGTTTCCCTTCTCACTTTGGGATCAGGCTCGGGCATGGTTTATAGCCCTGGATTGCAGCAGCATCCGCACTTGGGCAGATCTCCGAGCAGAGGTCCTCGCCGCATTCTTCCCACCTTCAGTGATCATTCAGAAGAAGATGGAGATCCTGCAGTTCTACCAAAATATGGATGAGTCCTTGCTCGAGGCATGGAGCAGGTTCAATGAGCTTTTGAGGAGTTTTTCGGGCCATGGAGTTGACACCGAGGAGCAAGCCCACATCTTCTACATATGGATGAATGAAAGAACTCAAGAGTCCGTTAACAATGTAGCTGGAGGTTCTTTGATGAGCTTATCATCTGAAAAAGCCCTCAAGCTGTTCAAGAATATAGCCATGCACACTTAACAATGGGATAATCCAAGGAGACCACAAGTTCGAGCAGTGGAAAAGAAAAAAGATGGCACCCTCAAGAAGGAGATCGAGAAGCTCAAGGGGGAGATGAAAAAACTGACATCTAGTGCTTGTGTTTCTGTTGCACAGGTTGATCCCATCGCCGACGTGAACTACATGAATAAAGGTGGATACCAAATTCAGTACCCGTAATGGGGATACCAGCACTACCACCAAAGAGCTCATCCCAGGTTTTCCTATGCTCAGCCTGAAGGTGCCGAACTGCCTCCACCAGGATTTGATGTGCAAAATGGTGAAATTGTGGAGAAGGAGAAGGAGAGCCTCGACGAGGTGTTGCAATAATTCATCAAGGCTTCTGAGTACCGTGTGGGCAAGATTGAGCAAGAAGTGGCAGGGTTCAACACCAAGGTGGACAGACTTGGCAAGTATGTGCAGATTATCGAGACGCAAGTCAGTCAGATTGCCTCCTCACTTGGTGCGCAACATCAACAAGGAAAGCTATCAAACACCACCAAAATGAACCCCAAGAACCAAAAGGAGTGCAAGGCAATCAATTTGAGGTCCGAAACCAGCTACACAGGTCCGAGCATGCCCCAAAACAAGTTTGGGGGAGAAAAGGAGGAGGAACCTGCTGGATTTCCCTCTATTTCGACCGACACTCCCAGTGTCGATTGACACAAAGGACAGGAGGGTGATGGAATGTTGAGCGATGAAGAGGAGCCGATCGACAGCAATTTTGCGGGTGTGTCGATCGACACACCCCCTATCGATCGACATGGAGGACAAGTCGACACACCTGCATCTCGGGCGACACAAAAGCAGCCTCAGCTCAACAACTCAAGTTCCAAAGCTGCTCAACTACCTCCGATGCCCTTTCCTCAACGATTTTCCAAGTGGAAGGAGGACTTCAAGTTCTCGAGGTTTGTTGAGAGCTTGAAGAAGGTAAGTATTAACTTACCACTAATCGAGGATTTGAGAGAGATTCCAGGCTACATAAAGTATCTCCGCAAGTTGATGAGCGAGAAGAAACATTTTGTGGAGAACTCAACTGTCAAGATCCATGAGCAGTGCAACTTACTCCTCCATAAGAAGATTTCCATCAAAAGGAGTGATCCAGGATGCTTCTCGATTCCAGTCGAGATTGGGGGATTGAGTTCGAAAAGGTGTTGTGCGACACTGGTGCCAATAGCAATCCAAATGCTACAGGATCACTTCCAGTGAAGACTTTGTGGATGAAGAGGAAGAAACCAAGGAAGACAAGGAAGACCAAGCCGCTCAAGAATGGGAGCGAGGGAATGAGATGGCAAAACTACCAATTACACCATCTCATCCCAAGCTCACTGTTGTCATTCAAGATGGATTAGTCTACATGGTGGATGCTCGAGGAAGGCGAGTCCGGACATACCTTCATTGGACTTGAGAGAAGAGGTACCGTCCTGCTACGACGTTAACTAAAGCACTTGTTGGGAGGTCACCCAACCTTTACTTGCTTTATTTTCATCTATTTTGTTTTTATTTTCAATTTCCTTTATTTTATTTTTTATTTTTCTCTTATTTCTGTTTTATTTTCAAAAAAAATTGGAGGATCGACCTCTGTATCGATCGACATACCTGATGTCGATCAATATCCCTGATGTCGATCGACATAGAGGTTAACACGAAGCTCAAATTCGACTCAGAGAGGGAGTCGACAGGAAGGCTCTGTGTCGATCGACACACATCCTGTCGACCGACACAGAGTGCCAGCAACTAGAATTGCTTCGTCGCACAATGCAGATTCCTCTGGTGGATAAAAATGTTGATGTCTGAGATAAACAGTGAGGCTAGTTCTTATTCTTGTCTGATTTTCAAACTTTTTCTAACTCTCCAAGTTCGAAATAAGTTTGGGAGGATGTGGACAAGAAATTCCAACTTTCTATCCTTTTTATTGCTTTCTATTACTGGTTATTTGTTTTATTTAAATTTTTGCCTAGAGAAAAAATATGGATATAGTGTGAAGAAAACTTCTTGTTGAGTTTTGAAGCTATTTGAACTGATTGTGAGTTTGAAATCGATTGAGGATGAGTTTGATTTGATTTTGATTGTGGTTGATTGCCTATGAATGTAGAATACCGCATGATAGGATTGAGTTGAAACTTACACTTGCATGATGTTTGAGTGGATTGAAATTGACTCAGGAAGAAATTTTTGAACCCAAGTGAGAATTTGAGCCTTTATTTGTTCATGTGAGATTCGCATGTATGTTTTGATTTCTCTAGAACTTGCTTCTGTTCTATTTTGAGACTACATAGTGTGCACAAGGATAGAAAATGATTTTAGGCTATCTTTGTGAGCTAAATTATCCCAAACACTATCCCTTGTGATATTTTATCCCTAGAATAGCCCCTTTTGAGCCTGTTACTTTTCTTTCTTGGCCTATGAGTAAGAAAAACCTTGTAGTTCTATTTTGTCTATGAGAAAGTTCTATAAACATGCGAATTGTATCTTGTCTATAAGATTTGGGTGAAATAAGGGTAGATTGATTTATATTGTTCATGATTAGCCTTTGAGTCCTTGGTTTTCTGTTCTTGTCCATGAGTTAAGAAAATCTTAGATTCTTTCTTGTCTATGAGTTGAGGTGAAAAATGATGGGCAATATTTGTAAGAGGATAAGAAATTTTTATTTGGTGATCAAAGAAGGTTGGGCTCTAGAAAAAAAAATAAAAAAGAAAAGCCTTAGTTTGTACTGAATATATTTGGAGAAGGGTGGGTGATGAATAAATAGTTGTTAGATTGTTGAGATTTATGAACTCAATTGAATTAGTCACTTGGTCATATTTCCCTACCTTTCACAAAAAGCCTACATTACAACCTAATCAAAGTCCTTTATGATTCTTGACTTGTGTGCACATTTGAGCAGTGAAGATTCTTGAAATTTTGCAAGCCTATGGTAGAAATTTCTTCATACATGTTGTGAGTGCTTCCATTGAAAACCCAAACACTTGTATGATTAAGCGATACACTTCCTTGTGAGTCTTCCGAAGTTGATGGATTTCTTATCTCTTTCAAATTGCTTATGTGGTGTGGATTTTTTATTCTTGATATGTGATGCATCTTGTGAGGCATTGCACTTTCAACTGCATGATATTTCTTTTCTTTCTTTTCTTTTGATTGAGGACAATCAAGCATTCAAGTTTGGAGGGTTTGATAAGCTCATATTTGTTCTCACTTATCCATGTTTTTCTCCTTTGTTTTAGTGCAATTAGGTTAGATTTTTAGTTGTTTGCGTGCATGAGTGTATATTAGAGGATGTTATGCTTGTGATGCTAAGTTTTGTAGGTATTTGAGGCTAAAAGTGAGCAAAAGATGAGAAGAGCCGAGTTTTACAGAGTTGTTGCTTCGATAGACACACAGGAAGTCAACCGAGTTGGAAGATGTGCCAAAAACCCGAAGCATTACCTCAGTGTCGACCGACATGGTGCATGTCAATCAACACAGAGGTTGGATGTCGGTCGAAGTAGGCTGCAAGAAGAAGGCTCGACATGTTGCATGCATGTCGCTTAACACACATGGTGTCGATCGACACGAAAGCCAGACATGAAGGAATTAACATGTTGCCTCCATGTCGATCGACACACCCTGTGTCGATTGACACGGAGGCCGGAGAAGGAAAAATTTCCCACTTTACCAATTTGGTTATTCTTGATATTTTAGCCCAATACCCTGTTTAGATGTTTTGGTTCCTCTATAAATACAAAACTCAATTAGGCTCGAAAATAATCATTGTTTTACACTTAGAATACTATTGCATTGGAGTTTTTCAAGACATTGAAGGTTCCTCTTCATTTGTTAAGGTATTTTTATGTGTTTAATAATATGAATCATTTATTCCAAGTCATGATTTGTGGCTAGAAACCCTTACAGGTTCTAGGGATTTGATAATCTTTTCTGATGCATTTATGAATGATTCAACTCAATATCATGGTTTAATTTCTTGAGCTTAATTAATCGAATCTAAAATTAAAGAAGGATCGAGAGATGAGTTTGAATCTAGGTTTGTAGTTATCAATTGAAAGACCGAGAGGTGAAAATTGGTAATAGGAAGAAGAGATTAAATACAATTATTTTTTGTCTCAAAATTAAGAATTAATTTGTAGGGTTTAATTAGATAATTATTGAGATTGGCTAATTTTGTGTTCTTGAGACCGAGAAGAGATAGTCACAATTTAGTAATCTAGGGTTTAATTGTCTAACCAAGGAGTTTAATCCATATGAATCTGAATTAATCCCCATTGCTGAGTTGATGAATTTTGCATGTTAATGATTGGATTATCTGCCCTGGAATCTGTATCTTTAATTATTGTGAAAACCCTTTATTTTCCCAACATTGTCATCTTTAAATTACAAAACAAAACCCCAATTTCTATTTACTAAAAAACTGTGGTTTAAGAACTACGGCTAGTACATAGGGTAGTTTCGATATACAGTCGCTTTGGATTCGCCCACCTTAGGGTGTTTTACAAATTTATTTGCCACTGTTTCTACAGTTTGTCAAATGGTTCAGATAAACAGGGGTAAGTCAGTTTTGTGTGTAGAAGACTTAAGCTTAGGTCTGTTCTTGTTAAGTCAGTTTCATAGAGTATACTCTTCAATACTTGGACAAGTATTTAAGGTTTCAATAGTCAGTTAGCGAAACTAAATAGAGCAGAAATATAAATAAAGTTGTAAAGAATACACAATATTTATAGTTGTTCGGATCTAAATATTGTGGTTTCAATATTGATTGCTTCTCCTTCTTCATCAAGATTGATTTGAGCACTTGGGCTCATCGGAATTCTCAAGGGCTTGGTCTTCTCCGCACAAAACTTGCTGATGAAGTCCTTGGTGTACTTTTTTTGATTGATGAAGATTCCTCCTTCGGACTGAATGACTTGAAGACACAAAAAGTAAGTCAGTTTGTCCATCATGCTCATCTGGAAGTTGCTCTGCATCTATTGGGCAAATTTTTTGCACATCTTCAAGTTTCTGCATCTGAATATGATATCATCGACGTAGATCTGCACTAGAAGGATGTCTGATCCATCCTAAATTTTGAACAGTGTTGTGTCAATTTTGCCTTTTCGGAACCGTTCCGAGGAGAAATTGAGACAACGTCTCATACCAAGCTCTAGGGGTGTAAACGAACCGAGCCGAGCCGAGTAGTGAGCTGCTCGAGCTCGGTTCATGAGAAATATATGCAGTTCGAGCTCGGTTCGAGCTCGTTTAAAATTTTAGTTTTTGAGCTCGAGCTCGGCTCGAGCACGACTCGCTAGAGAACTTATCAAGCTCGCGAGCTCGAATTCGAGCTCGGTTCGAACTCGTGAGCTCGAGTTTGAGCTCGGTTCGAGCTCGTTTACCTTCAAAAAAAAGATTTTTCCAATAAAATACAAAACTTATAATATACATACATCATAAATGTTAAATAAGTGCAAATAATATAAAATCATTCAACAATAAGGTTTCAATAAACTCAATAAATTTGCTCCAAACAAGTTAAAATTTTCGTAACTCCACCAATTAGCTACAAACAGATAACAATCAAACTTCACCAAACAAATTAAACATTTTATAAGACCAAATTGTTAAAACTTAATATTTATATAGATATATATTTTACAATAGTTTATATAGATATAGTAAGTAGATAGTATATAAAATAATTATAACTAATATAGTTTATTTATAATAATTTATATAAATATATATATGCATATATACATTACAAACACCAAATATTCACTAAAATTTATATTTTAAAAATAAAACAAAATGATTAACTTAATATTTAAAAATTTGACTTAGATATAGTAATAATAATATCGAATAATCATAGCGTAAATAAATTGTTTATATATTATTGAAGTTCTTAAATTTTTTTTTATAGATAATTAATAGATTTGACTTGATTTAAAGTCATTAAATCATAATAATATTTATATTTATAAAATATAAATAAAATGAGTAACTTAAATTTAAAAAATGTAACTTAGATATAGTAGATAGTATATCAAATAATCATACCTTCTATAATTCATTTATAATAGTTGACATAGATATATATGTATACATTACAAACATGAAACATTCAATTAAAGTAATAAGATTACAAAAAACTTTATGTTTTAAGATAAAAATAAAATATTATATTAATATTTAAAAAGGACTTAGATAGCGGAAAGTATATCGAATAATCATAACTAAATAATGGTTTATATAGATATATACGTATATGTACATCAGAAACAAGAAACATTCAATTAAATAATTAAATTATAATAAAATTTATATTTTTTAAATAAAAAATGATTAACTTAATATTAAAAATATTACTTAGATATAGTAACAATAATATCGAATAATCATTGCTTATAAATTATATAGATTATTTATAATATATTGTTTGTTTAAATTTTTCTTAGAATTACAAATAAAATAAATTTGTCATAGAATGGATTATTTCAATTTGTAAATGAAATTAATTAATTTGATTAAGTTAAAATTTAAAATACATATATCTACAAAACTATATTTGAAATAATTATAACTCATATAAATAATTTTCATTCCTAAATTAATATTTATCTTATATTTTATATAAATTAAGTTTTTTATATGGTATTGTATGTTTAATCATAATATTATTATTATTATTTATAGACATATAGATATAATAATATCAAACAAATATGAATATAATTATATAATAATAAAAAAGATAGAAATAAAAAATATAAATATTAAAATTTAATACAAAACGAGCTTATAAACGAGCCTATTCACGAGCTTAGTAACGAGCATACTCGCGATCTCTTAAACGAGCTTGTTCACGAGCCTATAAACGAGCATGCTCGCGAGCCTGTTAAACGAGCCTGCTCGCGAACATGTTCGAGTTCGAGCTCGGTTCGAGCTCGAACTCGAACATGTTCGCGAGCTTGGCGAACCGAGTACATTCAAGCTCGAGCTCGGTTCGTTAACGTTAACGAACTCGGTTCGAGGCTTGAGCTCGGTTCGTTTATTAAACGATCGAATTTCGAACGAGCTTTTCTCGAGTCAATATCCGAGTAGCTCACGAGTAGCTCGGCTCATTTACACCCCTACCAAGCTCTGGGTGTCTGCTTTAACCCATAGAGAGTCTTCCTCAGTTTGTAAACTTGATTTCCTTCTTCAAAGTTAGGGGGTTGTTCCACATATACTTCTTCTTTCAGCTCCCCATTCAAAAAGGCACTCTTCACATCTATCTGGAAAACTGTGAAGTTGTGGGCGGCATAAGCAAGGAATAGACGAATAGCTTCAAGTCTGGCTACCGGAGCAAAATTCTCATCAAAATTGATCCCCTCACACTAAGTGTACCTTTTTGCTACTAGCCTTGCCTTATTCCTTACTATATTCCCAATTTCGTCTCTCTTGTTCTTGAAGACTTATTTGGTGCCGATAACTGAATGATGATTTGGCCGATCCACCAGATACCAAACTCCATTTCTCTTGAACTCTGCAAGCTCCTCTTGCATAGCGTTGATCCAGTCAGTTGACTTCAGGGCATCTCCGATCTTCGTAGGTTCAGATTCTTGAGAGATATAACAAGTAAGCAATGCACTCCCTTATCTCGTGCAAACTGGGTTGGCAACCTTATCGAGCACGGCTTCCTCGGGATGGTTTCTCAACCATTTGGGCTTTTGGAGCTGGGTAACTTCAACAAGTTGAGTGAACGCTCCAGGATACTCAGTACCGTCTGTTCCCGATACTGGAACTTGAACTAAGTCATCTTGACTGGAGTCTCCTTCTCCAGTAATGACTTCTTCAAACTGCGTCATTTGATCTTCTAGACGTACTACCGAATTAGCTTCTTCAGAATGGGCATCTTCTTCATCTGTTCCAGTTTGGCCTTCAAACTGAGCTCTGTTTTGATCTTCTGAAGTTACCCCTTGATTGATGTCTGGGTTTATCGTTAGTGAACCAAAGGCCTTAGCTAGGCCGATTGCATCACCGACCTCCTCATCTGGAGTACTTGTGTGATTATTGATAAGCTCATTTTTTTACTCACTTATATATATTTTTCTCCATTGTTTTTAGTTTATTTTGTTATGTTTTACTTATTTCTGTGCATGAGACTATTTTAGAGGATGTTATGCCCTTTGTGGTGAATTTTGCAGGTATTTAGGGCTAAAAAGAGGTGAAATGATGAAAGAGCCGAGTTACATGGAGTGTCGCTTCGATTGACACATGGGAAGTCGACCAAAATTGGAAGACGAAGCCAAAATCCTGAAGCAGGACCTCTGTGTCAACCGACAGGCATCCCGTCAACCGACACAGAGGTCGGATGTCGATCGAAAGTAAGGCAGATGAAGAGAGCTCGACGCATGCAGGCATGTCGGTCGATAGGGCCAGTGTCGACCGACAGGGAGAACAAAGAGGGGGAATCAACACAAGAAGGAATCCCGAATTCCGACTTGACATTTTTGTCCATCGACAGGCATCCTGTCGATCGACACAGATGCCCGAAAAGGAGTTTTGTGCCTATTTTGGCTATTCTTGTTTTTTTAGCCCATTACCTAAATTAGGTATTTTTCTCTCCTCTATAAATAGGACTCAATTGTACACGAAAACAATCTCTGTTTTAGTTCTTTTTCCAGCATTATTTGACTTTGGAGTTTTTTGTAGCAAGGTTCCTATTGCTTTTACAAGGTAATAAAATATGTTTGCTTTATTTCTAGTCATATTTTGTGGCTAAAACCCTAGCAGGTTCTAGGGCTATGTGTATTCTTTTCTGATGCATGTTAATTGAAATCAACTTAAATAGCATGGTTTAATTTAATAATCTAGATTTAAAGATGGATCGAGAGATAAATTTGAGTCTAGTTTTAAAGTTATCAATCGAAGGACCGAGAGGAGAAGATTGTTAATAGGATGAGAGAATTAATTTTTTTTTTCTGTCTCAAAAGGAAGAAACTTGTATATGAATTAATTAGATGATTATTGAGATTAACTAAATTGGTTTTCTTGAGACCGAGAGGATAAAGTCATTGTTTAGTAATCTAGGATTTAATTGTCAGACCAAGGAATTTAATCCACTAAAATCTATTGTTTTCCCATTGCTGAGTTGATGGATATTGCATGTTGATGATTATAATATATGCCCTAGGATCTGTGTTTTCCTTTGATTGTTTTCAAAACCTTTATTTTCTCAAATTGTTATCTTTAAATTTCCAACGAAATCCCTTTTCCAAAACCCTCAAACTTCTATGTTCTAAAACTGTGGCTGGTACTTTGGGTATATCGTTGCACAGTCCCTGTGGGATTGACCACCTTAGGGTGTAAAAATATTATTTGCTTGTTGCTTTATGCAGTTATCAGTTATTCACAGGTCTGGCATGAGAAACTTGATTTGGATCTTCTTTATCAGCATTGAGTTTCTCACACCCACTTTTGAAAGTCCTGCGCAGACCATTGAAGACTTCGTATGGGGTTTTGTGATGGCGACTGTTGATTGAGCCTTTATTCTGAGTATAGCACGTCATCATCAAGGCTTCTCCCCGGTAGCCTTCTCTTAAGTCAGCTTCAGCAAGCATAGTCCTGACTACCTCCTTAAGTGTTATGTTTCATCGTTCGGCAAGACCATTCTGCTGGGGTGTCCTTGGAGCTGACTTCTCATGAGCAATGCCAGCATCAGCACAGAAGTCCATCAGCGGACCGTTGCAAAACTCGGTCCCGTTGTTAGATTTGATTCTTTTGACGGTGACTCCTTTGTTGTTTTGCACTTGAAGGATGAGCTCTGGAAGCTGAGTCTTCACTTCATCCTTGCTCTTCAGCATCCTTACCCATGTGTATCTTGAGTAGTCATCTACCACAACGAGAGTAAACCTTTTTCCTCCAATGGTAGGCGACTTGACTGGTCTGAAAAGATCCATATGTAGTAGCTCGAGGATCCTGTCTGTACTTGCTGTGATGGTTTGATTCTTGAATGATGCTCTGGTTTGTTTTCTCATCTTGCACGCTCTGCAGACACCTTCTTTCTTCTTGAAACTGACTTGTGGTAGGCTTTCCACAAGTATGTGTAAGTGTCTGATCAATTGGAAATTTAGATGGCTAAGTCTCTTATGTCATAGCCAGTTGAATCCTTCTTGGGATGAACTTGTTGCGATAAGGCACGTGTCAGACTTTCCGCTCTCCCAATCCATATAGTAGAGACTTCCCTTCTTTATACCTTTCAGCACAGTCTCTTTGGAGTCTTTGTCCTTGATTGAGCAATCTTCTTCGGCAAAAGTCACCTCATATCCAGATTGGATAAGCTTACTGATACTCAGCAAATTATAGTTGAGGTTGGTGACTAAGGATACATTGTTGATGGTGATTCAATTGCACTCTAACCATCCTTTGCCAGTTACTCTTTTTTTTGAGTAATCTCCAAAACTGACTAGTGGTCCTCTTGACATCTTCAATTTTGAAAGGAGATTGCTCTCACCGGTCATGTGAGCTGAACATCCACTGTCCAATATTCATGCTCTCTTCTTCTTTTTGAGTTGACCTTGGTAACCCTGTACCTGCAAAACAGATAAGGTTAGACAAAAGGTACCCGTGTTTCTGTGGGTCTAGCAAGGTTAATCTTATGGATCCATCCTTTGGGAATCCATACTTGCTTCACCTTAAATCTGGGTGACACAACTTCATCTCCCTTTCTCTTACTCTTAAAATAATTTATGTTATTTCTATGCATGTTTGAAGGAATGGATTGAGTGGGTGAAACCTTGCCAGAAACTGAGTTTCTTGAAACTGGGTTTCTAGGAACTCACTTCCTAGGAACTGACTTTCTTGAAACTGAGTTTCTGTTGGGTTCTCGAAAACTTAGTCCTAAAAGTAGATACATGATTGGACTCAGACCTCGTATAGTTGTCCTTCCTATACGGATAAGTTCTCTTCTCATACGAATTATGAGTGAGGACCTCAGATTTCTAGAATCCGAAAATGAAATTGACTTTCTATAAAGTCCAGTTTTAGCTATTGAAGTGAGTTTCCTTGCATTAGGAACATTTTGCTTTACCCACTTCTTAGACATAGTTGGCTTCCTTTCAGGATAATTTCACTTAAAGGTCAAATTCTTTTTAGACTTTGGTACTGGAGTCAGTTTTGAAACTAATTTTCCCTTTCTATCCTAATTGGCCACTAAGGAGTCTTTGTCCATATTGACTACTCCTTTACCTAACAACTTAATTTCTAAACTAGAATTCTTCTTAAAGTGATAATTAGACATATTTCTAGTCTTAGAAGATGATACATGATTGCTCAAGTTATTTTCTGAAAATCCTAGACTTGACTTGTCAGATTAATGTCTTTGTAAACTTAGAGTTATGAAACTTTGCTAGCACAAGAATAAAGGGAACATATAAGCTTTTGGTCACTAGAAATTTTTAATTTTTGAGACTCGCATACTTCAGAAAGAGATTTAAAGACCCAAGTAAAGTAGAATGCTCTTCTATAAGTTTGGCTAGCTCATCACTTACTTACTTCGATCCTTGGATCTCCTCAGTTAGTTTTGAAACTTTCAGTTTCAGTGAATCATTTTCATTGGCCAAAACATTTTTTAACTTATAAATTTTTTTAAATTCTCTATTCAAAGTTTCAAGAGTAACATCCTCCAAATCTGAGCAATAAGATTCAAAGTTCTCTTCTATGCATGCTATAGGAATATAAATTGAGTTAGGGATGTGTATCGGGATAGTAGACTCAGCTTCAGTTTCTTCCTCTTCTCCAAGCTTGGCCATCAGCACTAGGAAGGCTTCCTCCACGGCCTCATCATCTGATGTGTAGTAGCCATCATCATTATCTGAGATGTCCAGCACCTCAGTTCTGTAAAGTATGGCCTTTGCAACTGCTCTGGAAGCTTTCCTATCAAACACCCTCTTCAAGCGCTCCCTTTCCTCCTTAGAAAATAATGGGCGCTCATACTTGAGGTGATCTTGAGAGTTGCACTTAAAGCATGCTTTCGGAGGTCTCTCGAAGAACTTTAGTTCATTGGGTTGTGAACCTTCCTTCTTGGCTTTGGCTTTCTCAAGAAGTCTTGTCAGCTTCCTCATCTGCTCTTCAAGCTCTTCAATTGAGCTCTCTTCCTCTTTCTTCTGGTAGGAAGGTGTTGGTGTTGACTTTGAGGTAGACGTTTGTCCGGATGATCTATCAGCTTGGTAAGGCTTTCGAGGCCTTCTCTTGAACTCCCTTTTTGCGAAAAAGACAGCATCTTTTTCTGGATGTGTGCTGACATTCCGCACTGCTTCATTCCTGTTTGCCATTTGTATGTCCCATTCATGGGCTTGGATCTAGGTGAACACATCCTTGGTCGTCATCTTGGAGAGATCCTTCTTCTTTAAGCTGGTGGCTTTGACGAACTAGTCCTCCTTGGGCATCTTGGAGAGAATTTTGGCGTTCATATCTGCAATCTCATAAGTTCTCCCCAAGTTCCTCAGCTTACAAATAATAGCATTGAATCTAGTTTCCATTGATTTAATATTTTCACCAATAAGCATATGAAATGATTCATAATTATCTACACAGTTTTGAAGCTTGTTACGCTTCATCTGAGTTGTCTCTTGGCTGAGACTGCCAAGGAACTCCCACATTTTCTTGGCGTTGTTGTGCTCGAGAGCTTCAACAACCAGTGGCTCCGGTAGGGATTGAAGAATGAGCTTCATGGTCAGTGAATCCAGCTGAAAATGAACTTTATCATCTTTCGTCCACTCTGCATAAGGCTTCTCTACTATCTCCTGACACTCTGCTCCTCCGAGCTGAGTATTTACTTTGGTGATCATCAGTGGTCCGGTAGATAGAACCTCAGCTATCTCTGGGTGGACGTTCTTCAGCATTATCAACAAACGCTTCTTTCATATCTCAAAGTTTTTTGATGAATACTTTGGAAGCTTTGAAATTTGTGCCATCTCTGCGTACCTAAGCTTGAAAACACACAAACAGAAACCAAGTGCAGAAAACAGAGATCTGGTCCTTAGTGACTTAACACAACCTCGGTATGTAAGAACCTTGGCGTGTGATACCACTTGTTGGTCCCAAATCAGAGTGCAAAACTGTGCAGCGGAAGGTTTGTAAGTGTAGCGAAAGGTTTGTAAATGCAGCGGAAGTAATAAATATGACAGTTGCACTGGTTCAGATAAACAGGGGTGAGTCAATTTTGTGTGTAAAAGACTTAAGTTTAGGTATATTCTTGTTAAGTCAGTTTCACAGAGTATACTCTTCAATACTTGGACAAGTATTGAAGGTTTCAATAGTCAGTTTGTGAAACTAAACAGAGTAGAAATATAAATAAAATTGTAAAGAACACACATTATTTATAGTGGTTCGGATCTAAATATCCTACATCCACTCTTCAGACCCAAGGTCCGGATAATTCACTAAGTAAATACAAGCCTCCTTACGATCTATACACAGCCTGTCGGCACCTCCATCCTTCGGTCAGCTGTGGCACTCACCTAGGAACTCCTTGCATACTTAGTCTTCAGGTTGAAGTGAGGACGACACCCCGCAGCCTTCTTCCTGGTGGTTGGATGTTTAATGTTCTTCCCAGAACTCAGGTGGTTGGCATACACCCGTGAAAATCAGTATCCCAGAGTAGCAAACTGACTGCTATGAATATATCTTGGAAAGATATATTCACCAAAGAAAAGCTTCAACTCGAGAGCTTCAGCCTCGTGCTAGGAGAAGTTAGCACAGTGTAATAACTTGAGTCAGAGACTCAAGTCTCGTGCTAAGAAACACAGAAACTCAGAGAGTTTAGTAGAGAGATGACCTTTCTCGTGTGAAGATTTACAGATTTCGTTCAAACTTCGTAACCATTTAAGGTTGAAGTGTTGGCCTATATATAGAGAGATCCTCCGGCATTTTGAATTTCTGCCCGTTAGAAACATAAATCCAGACGTTAGACTCATGGAAGATATTGTCCAATCGTAGCCCATGCCGTAGGTCTGCTATGCTTTGCTTTGTCGGTGTACTATACACTAACTTTATGTCAAACTAAGTTTCAGTCCGAAGAATCCAAGTTTAGATAACCTCGTACTGACTTTTCATTGGGCATGGATATGCCTAAGTCTGACTGAACTTCGATATCTTTCGAATAGCTAGAACTTTAAAGGTAGAGGCCTTATACTAACTTCCCTAGATCAGTATAGTTGACTTCCCATAGTCAGTATGATAGACCCTCATACTGACTATCCACATTCAGTATGAACAACGCCCTCATACTGATTTCTCCTGATCAGTATGGAAAACCCTCATACTGACTTCTCCTTGTCAGTACGGAAAAGCCCTCATACTGACTTCTCCTGGTCAGTATGGATGGCCCTATACTGAGTGCTCCAACTCAGTTTTGGTCAAGGCTATACTTGGTGGAAACCAAGTTTCAAGGCGTGCTGATTGTCAGTTCTCGAGCATCTCCTGTGCTCGGTCTTCAGCCTAAATTTCATTACAACTCAATCAATCCTATACAAGGATTACAATTTAGAACTCTAGATACTGAAAAACTGACTAAGATGACTTTTACAATCTTTGACCCACCAAAACACAAAATTAAGGAAGAATTTCTCTAACAAAAATTCCAACTTAGCAACACGATGTTTTGGGATTAATTTGATGAATGTTGTATGATTCTTTAACATGATGAATTTGAGAGTTATCTTATTTCAAGAAAATTATTAAGTGATTAATTGGTTCAGCCGAATTATTTATTTGTAAACCCTAAAAATCATGTTTTTTCCCCTTTTTGAAAGCTTCGGTAGACCGAAAAATAAAAATGAATTCATTTATAGTAATGTTATGTAACGATTTATTAAATAAAGTAATTTAGAGAAACAATTTTGTGGTAGTTGGGCATAACCACTCTGTGTTTACTCTTTTCCGATGAGATTATCTATAGATTTGAGAAGATCTTAAATTTAATTTTTTTTTTTATAAAAAAAGTAATGAATGCATAATTATGGGACGATTACGTGTATAATTCAAATACATTGCTGCAGTCATTGTTGAAACCTTGAAAAGTATTACACCAAACATTTCACCCGTTAGCACTTGGTTTTTCATGAGTGGACACATATTTTGGAGAAAAATTGAATATAAATAATAATGTATTTACACACATGTGCACATACTTATATCAAACCAAGTATGTTAGGTCTCTAGTTCAATGTATAAGTGGTTAAAACGTATTATATGTAGGGAAGGTCTTGGGTTAGGCAGGCCTAAACGATTTAGGCGGGTTTTATCCATTAACCTAATCTTTAGGCGGGTTTTATCCATTAACCCAAGCCCAAACCCATATAATATACCCTATTTGGGATGGGTGAACCCATTTGGGTAGGATAAAACCCGCCTAAACCGTTTAGGCCTGCCTAACGCAAGTTTTTGCCTTATATGTATTCTATAAATCATAAATTCAAATTATATTGCTAATGTGAGATCAAAATTAATACTTTTACCCCAATAAACCTCGATTGTATTTTAGTTATAACTTTAGTGAATCAAATATTCGTAAATACGCACCAATGATATATGGACTAATATTATTATATGTGTGTCATGAGTGGCACCACTAATAAAAAAAATTATAATTATTGTTCTATTTTTTTAATACCAAATCGCTAAAATTTAGTTAAGTCTCCAACATTTTAAAGTGTGTATTCGGCATTGATAAGTCTAAAATAAAAAAGGCATTGAGTATGAAAAATAGATGGTGAGAATTGTTGTGGGGTTGCATGAGAATGGAGAAAAGCATAAAGGAACAAATGTAAAGATTTTGGACAACATAGAAATCTAACCAAACACATGCTAATCATAGGCACTGTGTGGATTATCCAAGAAAAATGTTGCATGATTAGTGTATATAATGTAATCTATGACACATCATTTTAAAAAAATAGGGTACATTATTTAAATAGAATAAATATCCAATAAAATTCAAACTCATGGTCAATTAATTATAAAAAAATTTGAAAAATGTTCAATCAAGTGGTCATATCCTTTTTTGTGTGTGGGTGTGACATGTTTTCATGATATTGCTACTTTGGGAAAATATCTTGCATGAATATAGAGAGAGAAAAGATCAAATAGAAGTAAATAACATGCAAGAATTTTTGAAATCATTTGCTTATTTTTTATAAAGCATCTTTGTTGATTTCAAAAAGCGTATACCGAAAATAGGGTAATGCTGCTCTCATCCTGAAAAAAATATAAATAAATCAAAAATATATACTTTAAATTTAATTATTCAAATTATAATACAGTTTTACCTTATTATTAAAAAAGATGTGAAAGAAGTGTTCTGTGAGGCTGCACCAAGGATGTGTTAAGAGCAGAAAATCACAGTCACAATCAAACGGAAAATCGTTTGCCCAAACAGCCACCAGGCCCCAATTCTTTATTCTCCAAATGTTCGATGATCTCCAAAATCAACCCTAGTACAATTTAAATACCTTTCCAACTTTCCAAATATAACCCAATAATTTAAACTACTTCCAGCACTAAAATAAAAAGACTCTCCCACGAAAGTGGGACTCAATATTGTTTCCGCCGACGATACACAATCAAAGGACGTGGCTCGTGCTCCTCTGGCTCCTGCTCTCAATCAACTGCATCCCCCTCCGAAACAACCTTGTCCTCAAGGTTGAAGTCTGGAAATTGTCTTTGGAATTCATCCTTCTCCACCCAAGTAGCCTCATCCGAATCATGGCCTGCCCACTTCACCAGCAGCTGCTCCTCACTACCTGTGTCAGTTTGCACCTGTCGCTGTGCCAGGACCCCCTCCGGTTCGAACACGGGCTGATCCCCTACTACTCTTTTCAGCTGGGAGACATGAAACACGGGATGTATCCGGCTGGTTGCCGGCAATGCCAACTGATACGCAGCCTGCCCCACTCTCGCTTCCACCATGAAAGGTCCGTAGAACTTAGCTGACAGCTTGTGATGGGGTTGTCGAGCTAAAGAAGTCTGTCTGTGTGGCCTAACTTTCAGAAGCACTCTCTCTCCCACCTGAAACACCACATCCCGACGGTATTTGTTCGCTTGCTTGGACATCTGCTGCTGCGCAAGTTCCAGATTTTTCTTTAAGCGAACTAACATAACATCACGACTCTCAAGAACCTCAGCCACCGCCGCAACCCTGCACACACCCAGTAAAAATCTCCTGATACTCGGCGGAGCAAACCCGTAAACAACTTCAAATGGCGTCATCCGGGCTGCTGTCTGATATGCAGTATTGTACCAATACTCAGCCCATGTTAGCCAACGCACCCACTGCCTCGGTTGTTCGCAAGTAAAACAGCGCAAATACGTTTCCACCACCCTATTAAGGACTTCAGTTTGACCGTCGGTTTCCGGATGATAGGCGGAACTAAATTTCAATTTTGTGCCCGAAGCTTCAAATAAAGCTTTCCAAAAGGTGCTCACAAATAGTGAATCTCTATCACTAACAATAGACCGAGGGATCCCATGCAGTCGAACTATCTCCCTTGTGAATGTCTCCGCCACTGATCTAGCTGTTATTGGTGGTTTTAACGCCACGAAATGTCCATACTTTGATAGCCGGTCAACTACCACCATGATGGAAGAATACCCCTTGGATTTCGGCAGACAAGTTATGAAATCCATCAATATATCTTCCCAAATGAGACTCGGAACGGGCAACAGTTGTAACAACCCGGCTGGCGACATAGTTTCGTACTTTGATTTCTGACAAACCAGGCAACGAGAGACATACTGTTGAATGCTACGGAACATGCCCCTCCAATAAACATTATTAGCTAGTCGGCGATAAGTGCGCAATGCTCCAGCATGTCCTCCTGAACGACTGTCATGAAACTCTTGTAATAGTTGAGGTATCCACTTAGAATCAGCTGCCAAAACAAGCCGTTTTCTGAAAAACAGCTTGCCACCATGCAGTTCGTACCCTGGTCTGCTTCCCGGATTCGATGTTATTTCCCTTATAATACCACTAGCATAAGCATCCCGCCTTTGCTCCTCCCCCACATCTGCGAGCCCCAACCACTCTGGTATACTCACGGCTGCCAAAGATAATTCCCCATCGCGTCTCGACAAGGCATCAGCTGCTGCATTCGACTTCCCAGTCTTGTACTCAATGGAAAAATCATACCCCAACAATTTCGCCACCCAAACTTGTTGCGCCGGTGTAGTAATTTTCTGAGTTAATAGATGCTTTAAACTTCGATGATCAGTCCGCACAACAAACTTCCTTCCCACCAAATAGGGTCGCCAATGTTGAACAGCCAAAACCAAACCCATCAATTCTCGTTCATAGGCTGATTTTGTCAACGTTCGATCCGCTAGAGACTTGCTAAAGAACGCAATCGGCCTCCTTTCTTGCATAAGCACCGCGCCGACACCTATACCAGATGCATCACACTCCACTACAAACAACTGATCGAACCGAGGCATGGCAAGTACAGGTGCCTCAGTTAGAGCCTGCTTTAATCTCGTAAAGGCTGCCTCCGCATTCTTTGTCCAACAAAATCCCGTCGGCGCTGATTTCTTCAAAAGCTCTGTGAGTGGTCTCGCGATGAGGCCGTACTCCCGAATAAAACGCCGATAATATCCTGTAAGTCCCAAGAATCCCCTCACTTCGCGAACCGATTGTGGCTGTGGCCACTGCACTACTGCACGGACTTTTTCCGGGTCCATTGCTACTCCCCCTTCTGAAATCAGGTGGCCCAAATACTCCACCGTTCTACACCCAAACGCGCACTTTTTCTGATTAGCCTTCAAATGATGCCTCCTAAGGATCTGTAATACTATCTGGAGGTGTGTTTTGTGCTCCTGCCTCGATGAACTGTAGATCAGGATATCGTCCAGGAAGACCAAAACAAACTTACGCAGATAAGGCCTGAATATATCATTCATCGCGGACTGAAAAGTGGCCGGCGCATTTGTTAAGCCAAACGGCATTACCAAGAACTCATAATGCCCACTATGAGTTCGAAAAGCTGTCTTGTGAACGTCCTTCTCTGCTACGCGAATCTGATGATATCCCGAACGTAAATCAATCTTTGAGAATATTACCGCCCCAGACAATTCATCCAACATCTCCTGTATTACGGGTATGGGATATTTATATGGAACCGTAGCCTTATTCAACTCCCGATAATCCACACAAAAATGCCAACTCCCATCTTTCTTCTTTACCAAGAGGACGGGGCTAGAAAAAGGACTCGAGCTCGGGCGGATGATTCCTGCTAA